>OMOU01095530.1:0-14948 GCA_900312585.1 Malacocephalus occidentalis
CCCCCCCCCCCAACGTGCTTCACGCAAACATCAAACCCTCCACCTCTGTAATAGCCACTTATAAATCACACTTTTTTTTTCTCTCTCTCTCTCTCTCTCTCTCTCTCTCTCTCTCTCTCTATCCCTCTCTCCCTCCCTGCCTGCCTGTGCCTTGCTCACCGCACAGATGCTCGGGTAGGACCCTAGAAAAGTAGGGGAGAGACGCATAACTGAGCATGCGACAGGTGCATTCTTCCATGCAAGGGGGAGGGGGGCCAGATAGACCCGCCACAGTGCCGAGCGGAACACCAGAGTGCAACACCACCCATGGAACGCCTGGTTGGTATTCACTGCAGACTCTGTGACACTGTGTAGTGTCACAGAGTCTGCAGTGTCAGAGCCGTGTGCTACCTGTGATCCAAGCTGCAGCGACCAACTATCAAATCAGGGCAAGCAAGACATCAGTGTGGAGAAGTCGAGAGCATCGGCAGGGAATACAAACTAGATTTTCACATTAAAAGCGTTGTTCTCCTCCCCCTTGTTTGATTGAAAAGTTACAACTTTAAGATTGCATTGTTTACTAGGAAAAGATTTCTGATATCCATGACTTCGGATAAAGAAGGGGAGGGTGTTTAAAGGAAAACAGAGCAATCAGATTTTCACTTTAAATGCGTCGTTCTCGGATGATACTTTTGATAAAGTTACGGACTACTTCTACATATATATATGATAATATGGTGAGGACTGTAGCTAGTGTAGATCGTGTAGAGAATGAGACAGCATTGCTGGGAATCAAAACTAGCCTCACATTGAAAGCATTGTTCTTATCTCATTAGCAGCTACATGGGTGGTTTCTAGACCACCGCCTGTGTCAAACCTGTATCACACTGGGGGAAGGCGAATGCTGGCTGGCTAATGTTGGCGCTACTGCTACTTGTAGGCTAATGTTGGTTGGCCAACACTGGTGGCTGCTTTACAATGGAGCCTCACACAACTGCTTGCCAGACATCTGCTAACCACTGGCTCCATTGTAAAGCAATTCAGACCGGAAAGGATAGAAGTGGGGGGAGGGGGGCCCTGCAGGGGTGCAGCCCAGTCTGTACACAGACTGCATACAGCAGGGGCGCTCATTTGAAGTGGAGGGCCGTAACAGACCGAACGCTGCTTAGTGGGAGCCGGACTAAAAACCACAATATGATATGACTCAAGATGTACGCTCTGTGCGCTACACAGCTTTAACATCGCCAACCTCATGGAGCACAGTGGGTATTTGTAGGAACTACAACTGAAAATGTGATGTGTGATTGTGGATAAAGTGAACAAATCCATAAGAAAGAAAGAAATCAATCAATCCGGTTTATCAAATTGCTGCCTGGGATCGGGATTGGATCAGCTTGTTGGCCGCATGTTTGACACCCCTGGCATATAGGTATGGATAGGGAGTGTGTGTGTGTTTGTCTTCCGTGTGTGTGCGTGTCACTGAGAGTAAGGAGGGGGGGTCGGAAATAGACAAAAACACAGAGAGACAGAAAGAGAGGGAGGGTGGAGAAACTGACAGACGAGAGAAAGGTTTAACGAGATGAAGATGGGTAGAGGAATGGGGAGAGAGAGAGAGAGAGAGAGAGAGAATATCACTGTGTATAAAGTGAACACGAGGCATAAAAGGGAAGGAGCCACAGTGATGGATAAGGACAGGTGAAGGTAAGGAGGATGCGTGAGTCTTGATGACGTCGCCACTAAATGGCCAGGCGGCCAATTAGGACATGTACAGGGGGGCAGTGAGCGAGCGAGGGAGAAAGTGTGAAAAGCACAATTGGTGAAAAATGATGGCTCCACCTTCTCCGTCTGCTCCTCTACTGTGGGCTCCCTGTGTCGCTCAGCAGTACAAACGTCTCAATATCCATCAGCACAGAGAGCTATATATATATATCTATATATATATATATATATACACACACCAGTTAGCATGACCATCTCAACTGAAATTAACACCACCATAAGTTCACTTTCACATAACGAACCATATTTAACTGCAGCTTAACCATAACCTAAGCGTAAGTTAACCGCAACATATTTGTATCTTTCTTTTTATCATTCTAAACTATGTTAGCGAAGGCAAGGCTGGCACAATGACGTCAACGTTTCACGTGATGTCCAACGGCCAACTGTATTTTCCTCAAGACACACTAAATGATGGAGATCACAATTCTTTAAAAGAACACCTTGTCCCCTGGCACTGGCGTAGATTTATTTTTAAAAAGTCCTTAACTTCCGGAGAGATGTCTCGGTTGATGTTCAGCCAGAGATCATTAATCGTAATACATGTCTGGGTTTTTTCCACAGACATTTATATGACAACAGATTGAACTATCCACAAAGGACTGCTGACATGAGCCAATAGCAACGGAATGATTTTGACTCTTAAAAATAGTGCCTCGTATTATAAATCGTATTGGCTCTCAAAAGCTAGGATTTTTCTAATTTTAGTATGAAGCTAGGAGAGCAAGGAAGCTAGGATACTTGGTCAGTGATATCCCCCGTGATTAAAATATCAGCTTTTCTCTTTCACATATTTGGATTATTCATGACACTACATATGCACAATACAAGACAAAGGAGTGGTACTTAAAATCTTAGTTCTTCAGCCAATGAGCATACTTTTAGCCTACATGGTCGGGCATTGAGTGAAGGAAGTGCACATGGCTTTTGTGCACTTTGATATAGTGCATTGCACATCAATGTATTGAACATTTTAAAAACCCATCCACTATCTGTTTTTCTTGTTCGATCATTATCTCTTCATTTCCATTCAACAATGCCAGACAAAAAAAAAAAACATGTAAGTGGAGGTGCTCCAGGTGAGTAGCCAAACAATCCTGTCCCATCACAATGAAAAATTACCCAATGAATACACACAAATGTATTATGCCCCCCCCAATTCATTTATGCTAATTATGTGTTGTGCAATTGAACACGTTGGAACATGTGTTGGCATAACAAGTTTACAAGTTACAGAAGCTAAATCTAAACAAAAAACAAATCTAAATTGACAAACTGCACAAAAAGAAAAATCATTATTTTTGCTTAGCCTAATGACTCCGACTCCATCCTGAGATGAGATTGCCTGAAAAAGTCAAGAGAAGTGAGCCAGGATCCAGTTCAGCCCATTAATTAAACACTGGTGCCAGATGTGTAGGCCCACTTTGAAAGGAAGAAGTAGGGAGTTTAAAGGACACTTTAAGGCTCTACCTCAACGCAATTTCTGTGAGCTGTGTTGTCGTTGAGAGGAGAATACAATGACATACCCTAACGGGAACACGCATCACCCTCTTGTCCCTTGCTACTAAATCATGTGATGAAACGGATGTGGCTCCCTTTGAAGCAAGTGCCAAAGTCATGCCCACATCCAACAAAAGATTCTAAAGGCTACTCCTTCTTGATCTCAAATCCCATTGGCTGTTGCCAGTGCAATCAGAAATATCAGTCTCATTAGAGTAAATGTCACACCTGTTATGGTATATTTAGTGTGATTAGAAATTGGCTGGTTTCCGATTGATTCACAAATGTTCTACTTAAGGGTTCTGGGACCCCAGGACCAATTCATACAGGAAAGAGGAAGGGAAAGCGAAACAGGAGGAAACACAATCGAGACGCACACAAGGCCAGACACACACACACACACACATTCATATGAACAAACACATTCTCTTTCGCTCACACACAAGTTCTGTCGAGACTCCGTGCAGTTTGTCCACTTGAAAGGGATGGATACATTAACATTTTCAATTGGATTCCACTCATTGACCAATGACCTTTTATCTCCTTTTATGTTGCAGGTGTAAATATTGTGAACATTTCGTTACATTACACATCAGCACTCATCTCACTTAAAATGTGCTCACATATAATGCAAATAAAGTTATTGCACAGCTGCTGCCATATTTATAACAGGTAATGCATGTGATTTGATTGCATTTTAACCTTTAACATATTTTATCACCACCATTAGCCTTGCTGCTTCTTTAAGTAACGCTAACCAACTTACTACCAACAATCAATATAGTGTATTTGGAAACAAACAAGCCATATTACACACGTGTGCTAAAGACATACAGAGCCACACAAACTGATCCCAGTGGCATAGCGCTAGCTTGGTTCCACCTGGTTCACTTTCTCGAACTCTTATTTTCAACAGTTTATTTGTTTTCCTTCTAGGTTTCTCGAGAGATACAGCTTGACCTGACACGCGCACAAAGCATTTTAACACTTGAGCATGCCCCGCGTGCGTGTGCGTGTCTATAATAGGATCTCCATCTTGTCTCTAGACTTTAAACAGCAGCAGTGTGTACTCTCTGCAGGGACGCTGCTCTCAGGGGACAGAGGCTGCTGTGCACACGAGCATGCAGGATACCATGTATGTCAATCTGCTTGGAAGCTATCCAAGTGCCGTTTATATGCTATTCCTTCATTTATATTGCCGTGTGTGTGTGTGTGTGTGTGTGTGCCGTGTCACAATTTGAGTTTGTTTGCTTGCTTCTCTCGTGAGCACCTTGCGTGAACCCTTGTGCTCAAAGATATGAGCAGAGTTTGGCCTCCTGATAACACTGAAACACTACAATAAAAAGTAGATGGATAAGAATCCCACACAACTTGGAGGAGTTCTCGCTCTCCAAGGGACATACAAAACCAAAAGCAGTGTGTGTGTGTGTGTGTGTGTGTGCATGTAGGTCATGTGCACTAGCAACACCACATCCGCGAGACGCTGCTGCTCAGAGAAAGATCGATGGCTCACTCAGGGGCGTGCATGTGTTTCTGTTACTCTCGGGAAGCTTTGGGTCAGGGCGGTACTATCTGCTTTCTTAAGCCCAAAACACGTGGCCCGTGTTGAAGGGCCGATGCTAAATCAGCTTTTGAATATTCAAGTCCAAAAAAGACTTGGGTGCTGCCCGCCAGCGAGTGAAAGAATGCAACAACGGCACATTTGTGCTCCGTGATTGTAGTCTGTGTGGGTGGCGATTTAGGACTTGACATGTGTTGACATGGTGTTAAGACACTACAGCTGTTTTATGCAGCCTCACCTGGCCTGGAGTCAGGCTGATGAACGTTTGGGGCCAGGTGAGGCTGCACACACCTGCGATGCATTGGCGAAACAATGCATAGGTAGGTAATCCAGGCATCGCCACACACACACACACTCGAGAGGAGTGCTTACATGTCATCTGTTGCCAAGAAATTCCATGGTTTGGAAAGTGAAAGTCTCTCTCTCTCTCTCTCTCTCTCTCTCATAACCAGAGCCACAAGAAAGCTAGTGAGGATAGAGAGAACAGAAAGAGGTGGGTTGAGAGAGGGCGAGAAAACAGAAAAAGATAGATTGAGATAGAGAGGGCAAGAGAGAGAGGATGGAGAAAACAGAAAAGGGGGGTTAAGAGGAGATAACAAAGAACAGAAAGGAGGATGACAGCGGAGAGGAGAATAGACCGAACAGAACAAGAGTAGTAGATCTGCAAAATGAGCCAGTTAACCGAGGAGTAATAGAAAGAATAGAGAGGAGAGGGAGGATGGAGAGAACAGAGAGGAGTGCTATAGGGAAACAGAACCCAGATTAGAGTGAGAGGAGAGAGTGATAAAGAGAGTGATTAATGGGGCGAGCCAATTGGAGTGAGCCTACTATAGAGGACATCCCAGGAAGTGGTTCTGCACTCAGTGCTCCTGAGGCCATCTAAGGGAGCAGACTGTACAGGCACCACCAGACCAGGCCAGAGCAGTCCAACCCCGGTGCCAGGATCAACTTCTTCATTTTTCATGTGTTGCGTCTGAGAAGCAACAGCTTGGTCGTTTCTTCTTGCTGTATTGCCAGGTGGTGGGGGGTCTATGAGCAAGGCACCTCCGACGACCTGGTCAACATTACTTATGTGTGTGTATGTGTGTGTGTGTGTGTGTGTGTTTGAGTGCCGATGCATGCGCGTGAGGCGTAGAGCAAGCGATAAATAAAATAAATAGTGCCAGATATCACAAGGTAACGGCGGGAAATGATCAGTTTGAACAAGGACAATGTGCTGCTATGAATAGCACGCTACTTGGAGATTAAAACGTCAGAGTAATGTACTGTCACTTTACCGTCTGCACCGAGGAGCACAACGTGAGCTCCGGAAGCGCTGCGCTCCGCTGTGATTAGCTCACGTCTTGATAGCCTATCGAGTGCATGTCAGACATGACAACAGGGGGTATTGTAATAGGTTATTCGGAATAAGACGTTTTTTTTGTGGCAAATTGAGGGAAGCTGCAGTGGCGGGGGGGGGGGGGGGGGGGGGGGAGTGGTGGATGTGGGTGCTGTATCGTTGGTGCTGTATGTTGGGTTGTTCTGAAGGTAGGGCTAAGATTTGTAGGTTTTAGGTTTCTATGGCTGATTTGACTGAATATGTGTGCATTAAGCCAACACACCTTAATGAAACACACTCACAGAGACAGAGAGAGGGAGAGAGAGAGAGAGAGAGATAGGGAGAGAGAGAGACGAGACAGAGACGGAGAGGGAGCTTAAAGATGGCATTGAAAACTCGTGGTCGTGGACACGACCTCCAGAGGCGTGCGTGGGTCTTCCATTAAAAGCAAGGTGCACGCAGGCTTCCATTAGTGACCTCCATTGTCCACAAATCACCCACAGCGGCCCTTTATTATCTCATCTGCAAATTGGCTCCTGACACTTCAACATGGACAACCGTAATTGTGCCTTAAATGGCCAATGGATGTCTTTATCCTTCGTTTGGCGCAAGGGGAGGTTGACGACCCTCTCGGTTACCAGCTGGCAGGAAAATGGGGTCCAATTACCATCGCCAAGGAAGGAGTCAGTGTGGTTTACGTAAGCCCGTACCACCATGTACGTTTTCCCATGAGCAGCCTCTACCGGGTCGCGTTGTGCAGCGATATCATTTTCATCCACAGTTTTTCCCACGGTGGTGAAGGGCAAAGGTGGACGAGTTCATAAAAGAACATTCCTTGGATGGATTGACTTTGGCTTTTACTCTTGAGAAACGTTCTGATTCCGATATTTATTTAAGAGAGAAAATGGCTGCAGTATAAAAGTTACAATAGAGCATGTTTAACATTGCTTATTTGGTTAACAAATAGTTGCCCATTCCATACTACATAAACAAAACTAGCTAGTAACGACTTGACACACACACACACACACAAGCACACGAAAACTCATGCGTGTACATTGCGTGCACACACAGATAAAGACACTTCCCACACACCAAATAAACGTACCTTAACTGCTTCTGCGTGGGTCACTTTGTCGAACACTTTGTCGTTGACCTTCATGATCTGATCCCCGATCCGAAGACCCTCCTTCTCCGCGAGGGACCCGGGCTCCACGAGGGATACGTAGATGCCCACCCCGTGCTCCGAGCCCCCGCGGATGCTGAAGCCCAGACCCTCGTGGCTCTTGTGCCGCTTCATGTTCACGTGGCGCACCTCCCCGGGAGGCTCGTGGACAAAGTTTTTCCCGAGTAGCGGCACCAGCGGGGGAGCTGTCCCCTCGCTGCCGGTGCTGAAACTATCCGGGGAGCCTCTCACTACTGCCACTTGGGACTCGCGTAGGATACCAGGCGACGACAGGCCTGCGTCCCGCGGCGCCGGTGGAGGGGTTGGGGTCGGGCTCGGGGTCGGACTCGCGCTGCTGGGCAAGCCGTCCGGAGGCTCGAGGGTGCCGTTGCTCGCGACTAAATCCGACTTCAGGTAGAGACCCTCCGAGGTGTACTGGTCGAACAGCAGCTGGTCCGAGCGGGGGATGACCAGCCGCAGCATGGGCAGGAGCTGCCGTTTGCTCGGCGCGTTGAGGATGATCTTGAGGGTCTGCACCAGGTCGTAGACGTTGCGCTTGGAGTGGTAGACGTTGAGGCAGTGGATGAACTGCTCCCGCTCGAACTCGTTGAGCAGCAGGTTCAGGGCGTTGTGGAGCTTCTTCACGTTGGCCGACAGCGTCCGGGCGCTCGAGGCCACGGAGTTGGCCGAGGAGCTGAGCGACATCCGCTCGAGGTCCATGCTGCTGCTCATGGCGGCGGTCTTCCCGCGGGGACACCACGGCCCGCCACACCGGAGCCGCAGTTACTCAGCGGGCACGGAGCCGCCGGTGGGGGGAATCAAATAGAACGGCGCTTCCGGCCATAGGGACTGCTGGAGGTCATCCACTCCGCTTAAAGTGGCTCAAAACAAAACAAAACACACAAAAAACGGCTCTATTTATGTCAAACGTGATCACACAAACGATTACGTGCCATGCATTACGCGAAAACTCCAACTTAAGGCAAATAAAACCGGAACAATTGCGACGTATAACGGTTTACACATCAATTTGGACACGCGCGAACATAACGTAATCCCTCCGCGTGATAAGTTGAACCTTCAATACGTAAACAACAACAAGTAGTCGAAGTGTATCCTACCTCGCGAGGTAGTTGTGTGTGTGTGTGTATACACACGTAGTGATCACGCCTGTTTCATTAGCCACGCGCTTGTTTCGCTGTACAGAGGTCAGGTGGCTGGCGCGAGCCGCAGCTTCTCCGGTGGCGGGCGGGAGCCGAAGCTTCTCCGGTGTCTCTGCCCACTTGCCGTCAACAGGCGCGCGCGAGGAAAGCCCAAGTGCAAAGGAAAAACCCGTCCATTTACAACGCGAATAAAGTTATGTAAGATCTATCACACGGCGATACGAATATAATTATCCATCGTCATCCCGATACTAAGTTACTATTATCGTTCGCGGATCTGCACACGGTCCGAAGTTGACATCCTCATCTGCTTTCCTTGTAGTTGCTCTTTATAAAAATCCAGAGTCCAAAATATCCACGTACATCCAATGGCGCTTTTAGAAGTAGGGAGAAAACAATAATACATTAAGATGGCGTTTGTGTGCTCAGTTTCCTTGCCGTCTTTCAGGTGACCTGTTCGACGACACCGTCCTCTCGAGCTCCCGTCCCCACACTCTGCGGAGTCTCGCGGCCGGAGCCCCAAACGCTTAGCTTTCAGGAAGTGACGTAACTCTTCGCAGCCAATACGTTGCATGGCAACCATCATGGACACGCGCTCTCCGGACCAACTAACAATAGTGTTTAATTGGAACTCGAGAGTGGGTGTGTTTTATGCGTGTAATATGTAGGCCCTACTCAAAATACGTGTCTCGAAAGGTGTACCGACAATAACCAATAACACAGAATTAACAGGCTACGACGGTATTAGATGTAGGCCACAAAATAATATTGATCGCCTGTGTGTGTGTGTGTGCGTGTGTTTACGTTTGTGTGTATCTGTGTCTGTGTGTGTGTGTGTGTGTGTGTGTGTGTGTGCATGTGTGTATCTGGAATTGCAGTTTGACAAATTGGGCTTCTCAATTTCGAAAGTCGACAGACAAACGGTTCAAACAGTAAACACACAGCAGGTGCTTGGTCTATTTTTTAACACAGGTATCGGATATTCCAATTAAAAGTGAGGGGTCTTTGAATACGCAGTTAAAAAATAACACTCGCCAATTAGTGGCTGAGTGGGAGTGCGCGGGGATGTGTTATCTCCCTGGGGTGTCACACAGAGGGACACCTATAGGATAGGCAGGTAAGCAGCCTCACCACAGAAACCCTCCCCAGGCAGCTGTACCAAGACATCTATATTTACGTTCAGTCAGTTAGCTATACAAGCGATACAAGTGAGGCAGAGAGCCATCAAATACTGTATGATGATCAAAAGTGGAGTAGGAAGTAATGCATGAGAAAGTATCAAATGAATAAATAATTGAATTATTTTGTATTTAGGTTGTCAAGTGCAGAAAAAGTTACATCCCAGAGACACAAAAATAGTATTTCATCACTCAACACCAGCTACAAGCAACACAGTTGATCTGTGTATGGGCTATGTTCTCTGTTACACAGAGAACAAAAAATACACACCATGTGTTACTCCAGCAGTGACAATTAGTCGGTGATGTCAGCTAATCGATGATGTCGTCTAATCAATTACGCTGACGAATGGACCATTTGGACTTTTTTTCGCGACTGAAAATAAGTTGACTTTTAATGAATGGCCAACATCATGGGGTATTAGTGTGAGAGCGTGGAGGGGTCTAGGATTGTCACGTGCCATGACTGTCAAATCATCTATCAAAAAAGAATTAATTGCAGACTGGGGTCAAAGGGCCCCTATTATAGCACCAGGTGTGAGTGTGATTAGCCATTACAAGCCAGTTCAAAACTCCCGCTTGTGATGTCACTTCATCACAATGACAATTTCAGTCACTTTACAATGTTGGAACAGCTTGTAATGGCTAATCACGCTCACACCTGGCGCAATAATAGGGCCCCTTTCATTTACAATGGGACAGAATGGTCTACAGCAGGAAGTCATTTTGCCATGTTATAAAGGCTTTAAAGGGTCTTTACATCAGGTTTACAAATGTTTTAATTCTGTGGCCCACTTGTGTTGGTACTTGGATTGCATTTATAAACCACAAATGACTTTTCAATATCACCTCACATTCACCCGTTCACCCACCGACGACGGCGGTGTGAACCATGCAAGGCAACAGCCAGCTCGTCGGGAGCAGTTGGGGTTAGGTGTCTTGCTCAGGGACACCTCGGCACTTGGCTAGGAGGAGGAGCCGGGGATCAGACAACCGGAAGGCTGATACAGACATTCCTTGATTTTTGCTAAATGTTCCTCAATGCAGTATTTCCATTTCAGAGTACAAATGAAAACAGAAACTTCAATCGAAGCCCAATTATTTCCTGTTCCCTCCCACATAAAATGCTAGCAAACGCTGAGCAACTCTTGTGGATAAAATTAGAACTCTACTGCTGCATCAGTGGCTGAAGAGACACCTCTAGCTCCGTGTCAAGCTGTGTTAAAAGGGTTTTGAGCGGAAAAATAAGGACGTCAGCATCATAGCGATACGACAGGTCTTCTTTCCCCCCCATCCTAATGAGTATACACAGATATGTGTCTACACACACATACACACACACACGGGATTCTGATGCTATTTCTATCTTCCCTCTGGATTAAATTGCACATTTCTGCTGGCGAGCTGGGTCTGCTGGCTCCCTTGAAATTCACTTTTAGTTTTACAGCCTTTTAAGGAAGTGGTCGAAAGCCAAAAAGTCAATCCGAAGCCCAGACACGGACACAGACTGCCGACACAGATCTGTGTGTTCCTAACTATGGTGGTCTGTGGCTTGGGCACAGAACCTTTCAAATTAAATGTATACATTGAAGCTGACTGTGGCAGTTGCTCCTCGACCAGGAGACAGGTAGATGTTATGAAACCACCACAGGTGTGCAGCCTGTCCCAGACCCAGAGTCTAATCAGCCTGACTGACTGGTGCTTAAACCAGACGGCAACCACATACACTCCGCGGTAACTAACTATATGCTCAATATGATTACCTTCAGAAATGAATGCATTGAAAAGACGATAAAACGAGGATTACACAACAATGTGCGTAAAAGAGTATTGGGTATTCTGGAATCTTCCAAGACCACAAGGTTGAAACTGTCAAAGTTGTGGATCTAAATGGTAAATGGATTGCATTTCTATAGCACTTTTATACAAAACACTTTACAGTTGCATCACAGTCACCCATTCATATGCCGACGGCGGTGCCAACCGTCCAAGGTAACAACCAACACGTCAGGAGCAGTCAGGGTTAGGCGTCTTGCTCAGGGACACCTCGACACTAGACAGCCACTCTTACCTCCTGAGCAACTGCCGCCAAACTACAAATGATCTGGTGACCTTGAGATAATTAGCCAATTAAAAGGAAGGATATTGGTGATTAGTGGCGATGAGGCGCTGCACCTGAGGCCTCGAGGCGGGAGGGACGACAACACTCCACCACAACAAATGTTGGTTAATATCGGGATTGAAACACCGCCTGGAGCCACCAGACCAGAGGGGCATGAGCCAGTGACATGTTATGACGTGTTTATTTGACAACCGTTTCGTCCAAACAAATGAAAAGAAAAGAGCAAAACAAAAAAATATAAGGAAATAAAGACGGACGATTAGATAAGAGGTGAATGAAATGCCAACAGGAAAAATGTCGAACTATTTTCAACCACTTTCCTGTGCCGTGTGTGTGCGCGTGTGTGTGTGTGTGTACACATGCATGCGTGTGTGTGTGCATGTCACCCTGCCTGCCTGTAAGTGATTGATGACAGCAATTAAGAGGTCATAAGTGAGAGGGGGACCGGAATAGTTGGGTAAACAGTGTTGTAATGGTCAACAGCACAGGGCCTGCACAGAGAGAGAGAGAGAGGGAGAGAGAGGGAGAGAGAGAGGGACGAAAGACAAGAGAGCAATAGAAAAAATGCTAACTTGCATGCTACTTACAATTAGAGTACATGAATTAACCATTATTAACAGGAGTTCATGCGGTAATATGCATGAACTAACAGTTAATTAACAGTTAACGGATGTCTACTAATCATTCACTAATTCTGTTCATGTTGACTAATGGTGTTCATGTTACCTAAGGTATTCATTTTTTACATTATTAAATAGTTCATGAACGTAAATAATGTTTAATAGGGTTAAGGTTAACCCTCACCCGCTAACCCTCACCTTAACCCACATGCTAATGCTATATAACAAGATGCATTAATGCATGAGCTACTGTTAACAAATGGCTTAAGTGTTGTCCCCTTATTGTAAAGCATATACGAAAAATATAATGGATATATGGCCAGCCAAATGGAAACAATCAAGTGTATATTGTCCTCCCCCAGCTGTGGCGACTCAGCTAATGGTGTTGGCTATTAGCAGGAGTTTGCACTGCAGCAGCATTTCCAACGCTTGGCTGGGAGAAGAATACTGGCCCATGTTGTTCCTGCAACGCATGCAAAGCCTGGGCCTTACTCTGTGTGGTGGCAGCGCACAATCAACACACACTACACACACACACACACACTGGTTCTCTGCAGGTGTAACACACCAGTTTATTATTCCATCACATTACTATACAGTAAAGCCCGCACTGACAGTCATGCTAGGTACAACCTGCGTGTGTTCGTGCGTGCGTGCGTGCGTCCGTGGACAAGTGACTTAGTGTTCATTAGGAGAAGGACCGATATCCCCCCACTAGTATCTATCAATCTCTCCCTCACAGATCCTCTTACCAGGGGATCGATTCCCAGAGGAGATGGAGGGCTGGCAGATGGCTGCGTCATAATAAAAGTCCCTGCCTCTATATCCAGTATATTGGGGACTTTTATTGTGACAGAGCAGTCACCTCCAAGGACAAAACCTCTGTGTGGGATATCATTTAATTATTTAGGATTTCATTCATATTTATACCTTAACAATGGAAAAACAGGGACATTTGTAACTTGCCAGACCATACATCAGATTTTTATATTTTAAATAAAAACACGGACATATTTACACGTTGCCGATTGGAGTCAAAGATTGGGCCCGATGGTTTACCATATATGTGTTTTAAGCTTTGATAAATCAGCCAAATCAGTAAGCGAGTAAAATAGGGAATCTTTCCATATTGTATTGATAGGCTATTGTTTATGATCGGTCATGCCTGCCCACATAGCGAGGTCGTGTCACAGCCTCTCAGACAGACACCAGACGAATGGCAAACTGCCTTGAAATGTATATTCATGAGCAAGCTAGAACCTTTGTCATATAAAAATCTATCGAAATGTATTTTTTCATTGTATTTTTTTTAAACGGGACCAGCTCCAGCTGGGGCAAGTCTACCAGAAGCAACAGCAAAAATGTACATAGCTAACGTAAGTTTCAACAAAAAATAAGGACATATTTAAGTAAAAACACCGTTTTATTTGTTTAGATGAGTTGTTAGTTACAATAGATCCCTAACATGAGCTACCAAGCTTAAAATAAATACAAAATAAAGAGTAAAAGCTTCTGGCCCAATCACATGAATACCGTAACACCAACTAAACTGGACTTAGTGTTGCTCTCTGCTCAAAAGGGCCATTCACTTTCTTTAAACAATTCTCAGAGGCAAAGGCCAAAAGGAAAAAGCCACTGACATTTGTGGGCTATCCACCTTTTCTCGGAGAACAGCTCTGGTGTCACGTTTATGTCAATTAAAAAGTAAATCCTTGCCAGGCTCCACATGGAATAGCAGTGAGGGGACATTTTCACAGAAGGGCGCTAGCTAGAGCTACAAATAAAGTGGGAAAGCAATTGTAAACACAAAATATGCACTATGCAACTATGAACACATTTGCAAGGGTTTGTGATGCTCCTAGTGTTGCCGCAACCAAATGCATATGCAACATTGTCTGCGTTTTTCCTTGGCCAATTTCTTAACACAGATCCCTAATCTGCAACTGTATTGATGTGCTTCTATAAATAGAACAATTCAATTTCCCAGCGATGGATTATTTGATGGGACAAACAAGTCAGGCGTTAGAGCCAAGCTACTGTTAAGAGAGTGAAAGATGTCTCAAATGAAGGCAGTTGACACACAGAAACAATCGCACGCACATGTGCACACACACACACACACACACATACTCAAAACTCGATGTGTATTGTGCACACGTGCATATGTGCGCACACACCCAAAACTCGCATCAATAACAACTTTTATCTGGAAGGACTATCTGGAACTTGTAAAGATTCACTTTTGAACAGAAAACTGGGGCACCATACGGTAGAGCGGCCAAGGTCTTCCTTGTGGCTGAGCTTGTAGTATCAACAACCGGGAAGCCGGAACGCATGCAGAAAGACCACGAGCTACGCACGAGGCTACTGAGCAGAGAGACCCAGGCCGGCGAGCTACCGTTGTAGCTAGCGAGGAGGTGGCGGAGAGCAGAGTGGAGGGGAGAGAGGCGGTTAGGAGAGGTAAGGGAATAGAATTCTTCTGCTGCCATGAAAGGGAACTGTTATTTGAGAAAGTAATTGTGGAGCTGGCTGGCTTAATTGGCCTCACCTGGCCCAGTTAGCA
>OMOU01095531.1:9258-29893 GCA_900312585.1 Malacocephalus occidentalis
GACCCAAGACCCGATGTAGTCCAGGCCGGTGAAATATTGTTTACAAAATGTTTCAATACTTGAGTTTTACTGCAAAACACCAGTCATAGACTTTGCCAAATCTGCACAGTCGCAAACATTCTTCAACATTCCAACATTCCATAATAGATAATAATATCTATATAATCTAGAAAGTATAGATATTCATAGGAACATTCTCGTGTCAACTAGTGCCATGTTCAGATGTAGTCCACATGTGCTCTTTATAGACTCTGAAATGGACATTTTCTCGAGCTAATCCACACATTCAGACTACTAACTGGTCCAATGGCTGCATAAATGGCGAAACGCTCTGCAAGCAGTGTTGAAAGCTGCTCCGGACGTTTTGGTTGTTACCTTGCATGGTTGGCAACACTGTCGGTGAGTGTGCGCTTTGGATAAAAGCGCTACATAAAATGCAATGCATTTACCAAGAGTGGATCCGAAAACGACTCACCATATTGAACAGTCATAGAAATTAGATGGGAAAAAAACATCTATAGAAACTGTGTCCAAAAAGTCATAATTAGAAATGTTAAGTGGTGGCAAAGCACTACTATTACATTCTTTGGCGAGAACCCTGATATACACAAACACACACGCAACTATTTTACCTGAAGTTGTTGCATCCCAGGACGACCCCAACAATATTCTTGCCTATGTCGTGGACATCACCCTTCACTGTTGCCAGGACAATTGTGCCTTGATATGGATCCTGAAAATAATAGGATGGATGTCAGAGTGTGATTGTCCAATGATATTCATGTGAAGAGACAGCAGAATAATACTAAAAGATCTATACAATAATAATCATGATAATAACTTTCATAGGGCTGGTCTCTCATTGTCAACTTTAGTGCAGCTGAGCAGAGTGGTATACCCATGTTAATTCCCTGTAATGCACACAATAAACAAATGTAAGAATTCATCCATTTAATAATACAGCACACACCGCTGACAATTCACACAGCTGTTTTCGGCAGGAGCATGAATTTCGACTTAAAATATATATACATTTCGGTTCACATTTCTTAAAATATTGTGTCAGACTCTTAAATATTACTGCTGGTAGGCCAGATTGTGGCAGCCACTGGAATGGCCCAACTAAAACACAAGTCCACTGGATACATCATGTTTCAAAAGGTCCCTGATAGACGGAACAAATTGCTGCTTATGAATGTATCCTGCTACAACAATTTAAATCAGGTCAAATCAGGTCAAAAACTGCATGACCAGAACTCTGGTATTGGTGTAAAACGACAATGTCTGAAACTTTGTATTCAGGTCTAATATGGGCAGCTAAATAATTGTGCCTGTTGGATCCATGAGGTCTGTCTAAATAGATTTGGCTGTACAGTGCAAAACCGATCCTGCAATTTGTGCTGCGCTGTGCGTGCCGTGTGCGTGCCACCGTCACGAGTGTGGGTGTCGCTGCTTGTAGTAATAAACATGACAGTTGGAGGGCGCCGTTTGCTGCACTTCATTGTCTCAGTGCGTGTAATAGCAAACGTGACTGCGCATTCTAATTTAAGATGCAAATGAATCTATGAAACAAGTTCTCCTCTTGCCAAATCTGGCAAAAACAAAAACATGGCACCATTAATAGGGGTGACGTCGTTTGGACGACGTATCACCGGTTTGGCGAGTGACTAGGCCGGAGGCGGCTGTGCAAGAGGGATGTGACGGAGGGAGTGAGTGAGCCAGGTGCGGCTGTTGCGACAGGGCTGCACGTGGCAGTGTTTTTCTTCATGATGTACTATTAATTTAAGTATTAGTATTAGGTATTAATAAGTCATTTTGGTCCAAAGCGAGTGCAAGTGACATCAAAACCAATTCGGAAACCGGAAGTCGGCAATGTTGGTGGATATACAATGCACTAATCAGTCACGGGTCTGTGACTCTCTTAGTTTGTTTAACCTCATATAGCGCTCTTTTAGCCATGCCCTTGTGCTGTGTATGGTGGTGGTCACAATAGCACTCGTGAGAGAATCACTGCTACTTACTACGGAAAGACGACGAACATGGCTCAGTGTATCAACAGAGCAGAAAAACAGGGTCCTTGTCTCGAGATTGGGGATTGTTTGTGGAGACGCTTTCAGCTGCCGCCACCTGGACTGTTTGTATATCCACCATCATGGCAGATGATCGTGATGTAACCGGTTGTGGTCAAGTAAGGAGTATGTATGTATTATGTATCATGTTTTAATGTACTTTTAGAATGAATTAATTATAAAATTACGTTTTGAGGCTGTTTCACACCGGTGCGGAATGCGGGATACGAAATGCGAAGGTTCCTTACGAAACCAAGTCATGTCTCCCGGTCACCTGTTTTCACTTACCTCACGCAAGTACCTCATACTGGACCAGACTCATTTTGATGGTTAAAGGGTCAAATAATGGTTCCACAAAAAAGGTAAAATAATAACAATAATAAAACAAAGAATAGATCCACAGGGAAGATGCTTTAATAAAAACACGAAGACAAACAAATACAAGATAACTTATTATACATGAACGTTAATGAACACAGTGAATAATGAATGCAGCATACATGAACGTTATACATGAACAAAGTAAGATTGATTAAAAACATAAACAAATACTTAGCATCTATGATTGATGGTATTGAAAATCATACTTTCTGATTCCTGTTTAATACGGTGTTTGTTGTACATATCGGGTGCTGAGAAACGACATGCATCAGGTGTTCTCGGTTGTGTTTTGGTAGAAACATGACGAGATGTGACGTCTCTCGGAACAAAGGATTTGATTGGTCAAACGTATATTTTCCGCAGGCAAATTTCCCAGGAGTCAAAATCCTTGCGGCGGTGTTTTTCTCCCCGCACGAATGTTCCGCTGCGGTGTGTAAGCGTTCATATATACGATTGTCCAGACGGAATTCCGTGCTTGGTGTGAAACAGCCTTTAGTCTCTCTGTCCCAGCAGCAGGACTGTGGAAGCACTTGAACTCCCTCAGCCACCTGAGGTCGTAGAAGCACCACTTTGCCTTCCGTCAATGTGTGTAACCCAGGTCATATCCTCTGTGCTGTGAACCAGGTATCTGAAGCTGCGCACCCTATGCACAGCAGTCCCATTAATCCCTAGTGGTGTGTGATTCCTCTGATGTTGTGTCCTCCTAAAGTCCACAATCAGCTCTTTCGTTTTGGAAACATTCAGCATGAGGCGTTGTCTTTGCATCAGAGTGACAGGTTAGCAACATTCTCCAAGTAGGGCTTCTCATCGTTACCGGAGATCAGGACCACCACCACTGTGTCATCCACTTTAGCAGTGGGAATAACTTCCCACTGCTAAACACTTCAGTCAATAAAGAACATTCTCACATTGCCCACCTTCTGACTGTCAAGATGCGAGAGGGAGCTGTGCATTACCTTGGAGACAGCATTGTCTGTGGATCTGTTTGACTTGTGGGCGAACTGAACAATGACTGAGAACATATCCCCTGGCGTGTTGAATGGAAAAATTCTAATTTAAAAAGCTTCCAGATGGAAACTATTCGCTCATTCATGAATGACATGGCAATGAAAAGGCAAAAAAAGCAGAGGAATTGGCACAAGCTACATTTATAGCACTGACTGGAGACCACTTAACATCAGTAAGCAACCGTAACTACCTCAGTGCAACGGCACATCAATTACAAAAGGCAACTGCACTTGTTTGCTTTTGGTATGGTGAAAATGGATGGCAATTTGCCAAAGCATGCACTAGCCAGTTTATTGGAGTTGCACAGGAGTAGGAAATTGTGGACAAGATCACCACTGTAGGAAGAGATAGTGCTTGCAATATGATGGCGGCAGCAAGAATACTATCATATGAGCATAAGCCCTTTGTAGCGCACATTATACAGAGGGTAAGCACAGTTGCTCTCCGTGACAGTGGGTTTGTTGATGCTTTAGTCAAGTGTCGGAAAATTGTCGGACAACACAATCTAACAAACACACAGAGGTGAACGTTCAGCAAGCCTCTCGTGGGCAAGATTAGAGGAGTCACTCATCCAGGATGTACCAACACGCTGGAATTAAACTCTTGAGATAATAAAACGGCCCAACACAACAAGACCCACTGAAGGCAATGCTGGTGCAGCAGAAGCACAAGTTAACCAGGCTAACCGTAGCGGAATATGACAGGCTGGCAAAGTAGGAAATACTGCTGGAGCCATGCAGGTAACATGATTCCCCTATCATCGTACTGTATATACATACATATATGCACATATATATACATATACACACACACATATATACATACATATACATATACATACAGCTTGCAACTCAACACGACCCTGGAACAGGCTGGTGCTAACCTCATCTTTTAGTACCAGCTGAGGCAAAAATCCAGCTTCATACTGGGCTTTGCTGAAAGAGCCCTCAGTGAAGTGGCGTAACCAAACCAGGGATGGCATGAACCTATTGCCCCAAAAAAAGAATCCAATGTGGATTTGTGCCTTCTGATCTTTAAAAGGCAAACACATTTAACTTTCCTTCACAACCGAGACAGCACTTTTATGATTTGGACAGAAACAGCAGAGAGGTCGCAAACTATTTCAAGTGAGTTGGCGACTCACTGTGGGCGTACCATACCTGGACCGCATAACTATATTAGGACATTTGTGGCGGGCCACCATCATTGCTATGAAAAATGTCAAAAACTTCTGAGAATTGAGTTGCCATGAATTGCGATGAAAAAGGTCAGCGCACAAGCACTTTATCCTGGTGTTTCTGAGTTCCAATGCAAGCTGACATAGGCCCTAAGGCAAGAGGCGACCGAATTACAGATATACACCTGAGCCCTGTGGGACTCACCATCTCCTCCATTGTTCCTGAAGATGCCATTTTCTCTTGGCGTTCATTTTCCATCAAGGGGATTAGGTAGCTCACAGCCTTCTTCATCACACGGGCTGACTTGATCACCTACAGAAGTGAATATAGACAGTTGCTATCAATATCAAAAATGTACAGTTCAACAAAAGTTGGGTAGCAGTCAACCAAGATAAAGCATATAAAACTGTGTTTATTGCAGTGCTACCACCAATCAGAGAAACATCGTATAAACTATGTACCTATGTAAATTGATGCTTTGAAAATAAGGAACTCAAAGATGCATGTCAAATTACCTTTAGATGGTTGGGTTTCTCAACATGGCATCTGGGAGTGGTCCTCCAAGTTAAATACAACAATGGCATAATAAGCCATCAAATGTTCTTGAATTATGCATAACAATTTCACAAACAGTTGCCTCGTTAATAACTGCAGAGACGCCCATGCTGCTACTTCAGATTGAGACTACCGCCGTTTGAGATTATAGCCCGTCATTTTAATTTGACAAACTAACTTTATTTCAAGACAAGCACAAATTTCACCTCATTAGCATGCTTAGCTAACGTCACAACTTAGCAAAGCCAATCATTCATAATTCACATTTCACTAAGAGGTTTTTGCATATACAGTATATCCCGAAATATATTTGTGAAGTGTTCTGTCTGCATTCGTTAATACTGCGTGTTGACGAATCACTCGGTAAGTGTGATACTTACTCCAGAGATACAGTGAACCCTCGCTATAACGCGGTTCACCTTTCGCGGCTTCGCTGTTTCGCGGGTTTTTTTAGTGCAGTTTTTTAATGCTTTTTTTTTGTACGGTGCATTGTGTTCTGCATCCTGATTGGCTAAGGGACTGTGGACCAATGTCAACAGTCTTCGTGCCTCGTTTCTGTACAGCTTGCCAAATTTACGTTTGCAAATTTTCTCCACGACAAAACCCACAATGTCGACGACACGTTCTGCACCGACAAAGGCACCTGCGGACGCAGAGGAAGATGCTAACTATCGCAGAAAAAGTGAAACTTCTGGACATGCTGAAGGAAGGTAGAAGCTATGCGGCGGTAGGGCGCCATTACGGAATAAATGAATCTATAGTATTGTATTGTATAATAATTGTAAAAAATAAAGCTGACTACTTCACGGATTTCGCCTATCGCGGGTTCTTTTTGGAACGTAAACCCCGCGATAAACGAGGGTTCACTGTACTCAAGATTCCAGTATCAGACTGGAAATACTGGTGCTATCATGCCATTCCTTTGTTGGTACGAGGTGTCGGCAAGTACCCATATTCTGCATCATTAAATCTAAGTAATAAAAGTATTGCATTGCACAATATGGGCCAGAACTGGCTCAGAATCAAACTGTATCCTTACCTGTGGAAGGAATAACTTCCCACTGCTAAACAGGTCCCCCACAACCTTCATTCCATCCATCAGTGGTCCCTCAATAACGTGAAGGGGTCGTGTGTATCGGACTACTTGGGATAAACACTTCTCTGTGTCCTCAACGACGTATTTCTCAATGCCCTTCATGCACACACAACCACAGAGACAAGTAGTTAGGGATGGGAGGGATACAATTTGAGTATCACAAGTCTTTGCTTCCACACTCAGATAGTTGTATGGCTATGTTGTTTCTAAGCCAGATGTTATCTCAAGACAAAATCACACTGCGTTGTGCAGGCTTTTCAGAAGTGTAAATTCACAAGCAAATGAATGGTCTTACAGAGGGCGACATTTCATATTCACCTATAGTCAATTAGGAAAAACTATGTTCTGCACCAAAAAAGTCATAATGTATTGCAAGATTTACAAAATCGCAAAACATATCGTATCAGCACTTTTTTAAATTGTAATATTGTACTGTGAGGTCTTTGCCGATTCCCATCTTTACACAAACAAACACACACTTTCACTCACTCTATAGGGAAAATAAAGAGCAAAGAAATAGCAACAGAAATATAGAAAACTACAGTTTTGCTTTAGAAAGGTTTTAGGCATGAGAGCTTTAGATGCCTGCTGGACTTCATACCTTGACCAGGGCGTATTCCAGCCGCTCCTCTACGCTTCTGTCTCTCCATTCATCACTTGGGCTGATTTTTTTCTCTCCTGCTGTATAGTTCTAGAGCAGGATATTAATCAGAATCAGCTATATTTCGATGTGTACATATGTGTGTGTTTCAAAATATGACAACATTTTGTAGATGAGCTGCATGAGTGGCAGGTGTAGCGTGTGCATTTGTGTGTTTACCTGTGCATATGCCAGTAATTGGTCCGTGGCATTAGAATCTTTATTCCAGATGAGGTTCTCACACAGTGACAGCAATTCCTTATCAATGTCATCATACACTGGTAAGTTTCCCGCATTTACAATGCCCATGTCCATACCGTCCTGACAAGGGAAGTAGTTTCAACTTTCATCAAGTTTCAACGTTTCAAAGGCAGATGCCTTCATATGAATATGAATTACATGCTGAGCACTTTCAATGAAAACAGAGCAGTGACACTTTAATCTGTGAAATATGTATATCATGGTTGTTGTTACACAGCTAGTTCAGCACTCAACCAATCGCAATGGTATACATTTGATGCTAACTGTATTTTTCATGTTTCATTATTCTGTCATTTTACACACTGCATACCAAATCAATCCCAAAGAGTTTACACTTGTGTTTGGAATGTTATAGCGCCAACATACTTTGATTGCATGGTATAAAAACACGCCATGCATTGCTTCCCTTATGGTTTCCATTCCCCGGAAGGAAAAGGACAAGTTGGACAGACCACCGCTCACTCTGGCTCCCGGCAAGGTCTCCTGCGCACACACACACAATATTTCTCAATATACAAACAGAAAATAATGAATGCAAAATATATGCTTTGTATTTGTTGATTATCAAATACCCATAGGTTGAGCACGAGCGTCGTGTGTATGCATGTGTATACCTTAATCGCCCTGGTAGCCCTCATGAAGTCAATGGCAAATGTGTTATGTTCCTCCATTCCTGTGCCAATGGTGAGGATGTTGGGGTCAAAGATTATGTCATTGGAGTCCAATCCAACCTTGTTGACCAGAAGGTTGTAGGCTCTTGTGCAGATGTCGATCTTACGCTCTGTATCTGTGGCCTGGAAGGGAGAGAAGTTTCAAACTTTTGTACGGTACATTTAGAATTCTGCGTTCCTTTGTCTTGTCGATATAAATTATCTCGCCCATGCTACTTATCTTATCAAAAGAGGGATTTGGAAAGTATAAACAACTAAAAGAAGTCCCTCCCGTTCTGCTCCCTGCATTTATCCACCATTGAGAGTGCTGAATGCATTCTGAACCAGAAGGCATTCTCCAATCAACATTTCAATTCTGCAAAACCAAAACATCTGTTTTGCCCAGTGGAATGTGCAACAAAACAATACAAATATACCTGCAGCAATTGTACTCCGTTTTGAACAAGGGACTGAGGACCTCTATAGTCAATGTACAGACAATAATCTGGTCAGTTACTCATACGATATCCCCATTGCAGAATATGCAGTGTTTTAATCTCTGCCGCTTTCGGTGGGGTGACGGCAGGAAAAGTGGGGAAGGGAAGTACAATCGCCACAGCCTCCTAGCTCCAACCACTACAATTGACATTGGTTTCAATGACAATTGTACCCCCGTAGGTTTCAATTGCCTGTGGTCCTTGGGAACCTGATTTGAAGCATCCCCACACACCGAATCAACAGCCGCTACTTGGGAATGTGCTTTTAAGAATCCCCCCCTACACACACACCTAATCGACAGCCAGTTGTGGGGAACACGCTTTTAAGGATCCCCAAAGACCTAATATCCAGCTGGTCCTTGGGGGTCCGATTTAAAGCATCCCCACACACCTAATCAACAGCCCGCACTTGGGAACGCGCTTTTAAGCATGCCCACACACACCTAATCTCCAGCCGGTCCCTGGGAACCTGCTTCTAAGCATCAACAAAGTCAAGTCAAAGTCAAAGTTATTTTATTTGTCAAATGTGCTATATTGACATACAGCACAGATGAAATTACATGCCTCTCAGGCCCAGGTGAAATAGCGAATGAATAGACAAACTAAGACAGCAAAGACAAACTAAGACAGTAAAGACAAACTAAAACAAAAGACAAACTAAGACAAAAGACAAACTAGGACAAAAGACAAACTAAGACAAAAGACAAACTAAACCAAAGACAAATTAAACCAAAGACAAACTAAAACCAAGTGACAGTCTAAACCAAGTGACAGTCTAAACCAAGTGACAGTCTAAGTCTAACACAGTCTAACACACACCTAATCAACAGCCTGTACTTGGGAACACGATTTTAAGCATCCCCACAGACACCTGATCTCCAGTCGGTCCTTGGGAACCCATTTTTAAGCACCCCCCAACATCTAACTTTCAGGCAGTCCTTGGGAACCCGATTTTAAGCATCCTGCACACACCTAATAAACAGCCGGTGCAATGTGGAGGGCGCATTCGGAGAGTCGCCGGTCGCTGCTTGACCGGTCGAATGGGGGGTGCCATTGCGTAAAGGTGGCCCAGGCGAATCTCCAGAGCCCGGCCACCTATTTATCATGCCCATTGGGTGCCCGCGGGCGGAGCTTGTACAGGCCAGTGCAAAGTACAATCTCTGCAATACAAACCTGCCTGGATTGCACACCGCTTCCAAAGGGTGAGATCAGGCCCACCACCACTGTGTCATCCACAAACTTGACGATGGTATTCGAACTGGACCTGGCCACACAGCCATGTGTGTACAGGGAGTACAGTCGGCAGCTGAGGACGCAACCCTGGGGGGGGGGGGGGGGGGGGGGGGGGGGGGCGGGGGGGGGGGGGGGGATCCTGTGTTCAAGGTGAGTGGTCTGGATGTGTTTGCCCACCCTGACGACGTGGGGCCTGGCGGCGAGTCCAGTCTTTTCATATTTTGGGGTATTTTGTATTGGACTTTTGTCTCATTCCTGCTGCTCTTTTTGCTGTAGAGACTGTAAATATTGTGGATATGCTGATATTCTGAAGTATACTGACTGTAAGTTGTGTTTTTAGTAGTGTTGTCAATCCAAAAAAAATCAAAAAATCAATTTCATCAAGTATTCTTGCTGCCGCCATCATATCATACGAGAGGTACAACCATGATGGGACCATCAGGCCTGTCCTTCCTGTAGACCACCAGCCACTCACAATCACCCCCTCTGATGTAGGTGCGGCACTGAGCAGGGTGGACGCACGCAAGGCCGCCGGCCCTGATGGCATCCTGGTCGTGTGCTCTGGGCCTGACTGAGGTTTGGACTGATCTTCAACCTGTCACTGGCCCAAGCAGTTGTCCCTGAGGGCTTCAAAACCACCTCCATTGTGCCGGTGCCCAAACACTCCACCGCCACGAGCCTTAATGACTTCATCACCAAGTGCTTCGAGAGGCTGGTCTTGGCTCACCTCAAAACCTGCCTACCACCCACACTCGACCCCCTCCAATTCGCCTACCGTCAGAACAGGAGCACAAGAGGATGCCATATCCTCGGTGCTACACTCTGCTCTCTCCCACCTGGACAACAAGAACACCTACGTGAGAATGCTGTTCATCGACTTCAACTCAGCATTCAACACCATCATCCCCTCCAAGCTGATTTCCAAACTCCTTCAGCTGGGTAATCAACACCTCCCTTTGCAACTGGATAATGGACTTCCTCACCAACAGACCCCAGTCTGTTAGGCTGCATAACAACACCTCCTTAACACTCACCCTGAACACCAGTGTCCCACAGGGCTGCGTGCTGAGCCCTCTGCTCTACTCCCTGTTCACCTACGACTGCATACCTGTACATGGTTCTAACGCCATCATCAAGTTTGCAGACGATACAACGGTGGTGGGCCTCATCAGCGACAATGATGAGACAGCCTACAGGGAAGAGGTCCAGCACCTTACAGCGTGGTGTACCAACAACAATCTGGCACTTAACACCAAGAAGACCAAGGAGCTCATCGTGGATCACAGGAGGACCAAGGGAACGGAGGTTGAGTGTGTCACCAGCTTCAAGTTCCTGGGTGTTTACATATCAGAGGACCTCTCTTGGACCTTCAACTCCTCCGCCCTAGTCAAGAAGGCTCACCAGCACCTCTTCTTCCTGAGGAGACTGAAGAAGGTCCACCTCTCCAATGAGATCCTGGTGAACTATTACCACTGCACCATCGAGAGCATCCTTACCAACTGCATCACAGTCTGGTATGGCAACTGCTCTGCTTCGGACAGGGCAGCACTGCAGAGGGTTGTGAAAATGGCCCAACGCATCACTGGCTGCTACCTCCCCTCCATCGAGGCTGTCCAGCTGTTGCACTACTACTTTTGCACTTTTGGTTTGATGCTAACTGCATTTCGTTGTAATAGTATGCGTACTCTGTGCAATGTTGAATCTAATTTACTTGCGAGTACCATCTATTCCTACAGTGGTGATCTTGTCTGCAATGCTATGCATGCTTCAGCAAAATGCTATGCTATGCATGCTTCAACAAAATCATAGTAATTCAGTAGAAAGAGAGCATGACTACAATATCTGCACACTACAATATATTAATTGTTCATTCAACACGGTGGCGGATATCTCTTCAGTCATCGTGATAGCTGCATTTGCCATGTCATCACCACAAAATACAGAAATACAGGAAGAAGTCTGGGTTTAACTTATGGGATTCATTTGCGTACATTTTTATACACGTGTAGGTTCCCAGATAAATTGCAAGCGTTAACATGTTAACCTCCCTGTGGGCCCACCACCTGCAGGGAGAGTCATTGGGGTCAGGTGAGTTGTAAACCGGGCGGTAGGCAAAGGCGGAGTCCTGGGTGCGCAGATCCCCGTCATCGCCGACTGGTTCTAGGGACGTGGAACGTCACCTTGCTGGCAGGAAAGGAGCCGGAGCTGGTGCGGGAGGTTCAGACTGCTGTGTGTGCTTATGCACCAAACAGAAGTTCAGAGTATCCGGCCTTGTTGGAGTCCTTGGAGGGCATCCTGGAAAGGGTGCCATCTGGGGACTCCATAGTTCTACTGGGGGACTTCAACGCGCACGTGGGCAACGATGGAGAAACCTGGAGGGGGGTGATTGGGAGGAACGGCCTGCCCGATCTGAACCAGAGTGGTGCTTTGTTGTTGGACTTCTGCGCTAGTCATGGACTGGCCGTAACAAACACCATGTTCGAACATCGGGTGGCTCATAAGTGTACCTGGTACCGGACCACCTCAGCCAAAGATTGATGATCAACATTGTAGTCGTATCAGCAGATCTGCGGCCAAATGTTTTGGACACTCAGGTGAAGAGAGGAGCGGAGCTGTCCTGAACCTGACCAACACGTCCTCTGGGGAAGAGGCTGAGAGTGGGACTGAGGCAGACCTAGAACCCACTGGAGGGATTATATATCTCATATGGCCTGGGAATGGTTCGGGACCTCCCAGGTGGAATTAGAGTGTTGCTGGGGAGAAGGAAGCCTGGAGGGCTCTGCTTAGCTGGCTGCCACTGTGACCCGGCCCCAGGCAAGCGGAAGAGAATGGATGGATGGATGGATGGATGGCATAAGATTGGCATCAAAGCGCCAGAATCTCTGTGACTTTGTAGGTTTCCTGAGTAGTACTGAATCAGGAATGGCCATGGTCAAGGTTTACAAGCTGTAAATGAATGAGTTGGTAATCAAAGTATAAAGGTTGAGTTAACATTTACAGCATTTGGCAGATGCTTTTATCCAAAGCATCTTACAATACGTATATTTGTCCAAAGAGAGAGCAATATATATCGCTTTGGTACATAAAGATAAGAATAGATTTGGATTAAAGCATTCATAATTGCAAGGCTAATAGTACAAGCTTCATAATTGCTAGGTTAAGAGAGGAAGAACCATACTGAGTGCTATACCAATGTCTAAGAACACAAAATATGCTAAACAATGATACGTACTATTTAGTGCCAAGATGTACAAACAAACAAGCTAGCAAGCTAACAAGCTATCTGCATAGAGATACTAGATGTCCTTGGTACCGATGCCTTCCTTAACTCACTGGTTTCTGTATTTCTATACGTGGTAATGTAATTCAACTCCATAGTGACTAAGGTACCACAGGTCTGGGGGAGACAGATTCAGAATGTGAATCTGTCCATTGGGAGACTAGACAGCTCAACATTAAGTACATTCATTAAGGAACTCATGGCGATAATAAATAGTCAACCATTAATCTCAGAACGTATTAATGATCCGACAGGACCAGATCCACCAAATCATGTATTAACAATAAATCCACAATCATTGCACCACCACCTGGATAGTTCGCAAGAGAAGATCTCAGTCTTCAGAAGAGATGGAAAAGGATCTGGATGAACAATTGTCCTTGCAAAGCCAGGAACGTCCCCACATAAACTATCTCAACATAAGTAGCATCGCTAAGCAGCACTAAGGAGACAAAGCTTCCAAGCAAAGCTGTCGGGCAGAAGCACTACTCTCTAAAGAGCTATCGCTTGGTCAATATTACTACACAATCTGCTAAATAAAAGGTTGCCTGCCCCTAATTAAAATGCAATTCCACTGGATATGTCGCATTTCAAAATGTCTCCTGTAGGTGCCTTGCTGTAAATCTATATATAAAAAAAAAAACATCTTAAAAATCCTTGTGCAGTGTAAAATAGTATATTGAAAGACACTTCACGGATCACGGGGATCAAGATATAGCAGTGTCTCCTCTATGCATTAGGAGCGTTCGTTAAAACATCCATGTTTGGAGAGCTTTTAGGTTGTTTCCCTGTTCAATAACGAAAAGTTGCAATACAACACAATACAGTTGCAATACATCTGCATAGTGTCATGTTATCAAAGCAACCTTTATTCACATACCACAGTGCTAGTAGGCTGGCAACACCAACTAGTAAACGGTGTGATGTTTGGATGACGCATTGTGTGCAAACACGTACAAAAACATTGCTTGCACGAATCTGCCATTGTAACATTACACATTGACATCTTTTTTATGATGAATGACATATAAACACCGCCATTTTTGCTTAGAGAGCAATATAAGGGATGCATTATACTGTCAGTGTAATGGTGGATCTTTTTTATGGCAATATTGCAGGATCTCTGTATAAGAAGGGCTTCTGTTTGAGTAGTTTGACATGGTGAAGTGCATTCAAATATAGCTTACCTGCCCCTCTTCATCAAAGGCCATGACCACTATGGCTGCCCCATAGCGCTTCACAATGTTCGCTCTGCTCAGAAACTCTTGCTCGCCATCCTTCAAACTGATGCTGTTGACGATGCACTTTCCCTGACAACACTTTAGCCCTGCCTCAATCACAGAGAAGTTGGAGGAGTCGATACATAGCGGAACCTAGAGAGAAAGAGGAGAACGTGTTCATTTTAAGAGAGAGCAATTAGGTCAGAAACCGCTGAATGACGTAGATGCCCAAGATACTGAAAATGATATAGGCATATTTTCCAGTGCTTGAATTTGTACATTTTTACTTGTGTTTTTCTCTGTTTTCCTTGTGGCACCAGTGGGAATTCAAATAATGCAGAAGGTATGGTAGAACTTTAATCATCCCAAAGGAAATTCTACAATTCTACATATGTTTAAACATGGTATAAATATATTGGTTTTTATTGCAATAGATGTGGCAACATTGAACCTGGATATTGCTTGGGCGCCTTGCCAATGACCATGGTAACTCTTTCTTGCTCCTGCTCGCCAAACCTGGAGCATCTGAAGATCTCCATTCTATCTTCCCCGGGTGTTCAGCAGTCTACATCCTACAGAGTTTCATCCTCAGCCCCCTACTGTACACACATGACTAGCTCCAACACGATTTGCGGATGACAGTGGTGATGAGCCTGATCTCTGGTAACAATGAGAAGGCCTACCTAGGGGATGTTGCTACCCTGTCACTTTGGTGCCCAGACAACAGCATCATGCTGAATGTCTCCAAAACTAAGGAGCTGATTGTGGACTTTAGGAGGCACAACAACATGAAAAGACACCACTGGGGATTAATGGGACTGCTGTTAAGGGGGTGAGCAGCTTCAGGTACTTGGGAGTCCACATCGCAGCGGTTCTGGTGCTGGTGGAGAGCACCCTGAGAGAAAACATGACTGCCTGCTTCGGCAAGCTTACTGATACTGTTTACTGTTCTAATGTTGCACTTGTTTTTGTCTGCATAATGTTCAGGATGAATAATCTGTTTACATCACATTATCTGTGTTTTCCTGAATAACGTATTTGTATTTGCGTGCATCCCTACTATGTAGTATCTTTGCGTTGATTGAATGTAGTTGTAAAAAAAATGCAGCAGAATCGTTGCATCGAGGTATGTATCAAGATCACGATTTTATTACAATTAATTGTGCAGCCCTACATGCCAGGCTTCAAGCTATCCATTTGTGGGTGGGAAAAAATGCAGTGTCCAGCCCGTTTTAGCAGTCTCCTTTACTGCTATACGTAATTTCCCATAGGGTTTAATGTAAAAAGGCGTACCTATTTGTAGCCTCAAGTAACCGTGTGCACATACCGTGCAAATACCAATGCTTCAATGGTAAACGTGCGCAAGGGTCGAGATCGCCCTCGATTTCAGATCAGAGTCACGCAATTTAGCCTGTTACGGCTAAATAACCTGTTACTATACTCTCCGTGGATGGCGATGTGTGTCTGACACAACACATTTTTTATATTACAGCCAGAATTACATTTATTCAGTGTCTCAGAGAGACAAAACACATCCAGTGTCCTTCACTGTCCTTTTTCGACAAGACAAGTGAATATCAAATTAAAATAACTCCAGTGTGCTTCTATCTAAACCTATATTAACCCTGTTAATTAGGCCCATATAATTACAGGAATGAACAAATAATATCAAGCTCATGATAACGCAATACAGTGTTATCATGTGTGCATGGCAATGCATCTCAGACACAGGACACCAGACCTGCTTGCACGTGTGGGGCTTGCTTTTTTCCTCGCACAGATGGGAGCACGCGTCCATTTCCCTGTGAATAATTTTCCACACGCCCGCAGTGGAACCTGACATGTTATCTTCACCTGTCGCTGTCCACTCTTGTGTGTGGAGGAGCTGCCAGAGCCATGATTCATTCTTGATTAATATACATGTGGGGTAGGTTGGAAATGCTATATTTTGCGTACACGTCAACGTGACACAGAAGTATAAATGTAGGCTACTTTGTGAAGATATGCTTTGAGATGTGGCGGTGTGAACGAACTGTAAATCGAGCAAATGGTGTCTAGTCAGTGAGTAGTCACCCAGACATTAAGGATAAGGATACTATATATTAGAAATCTTACCCGTGCTATGTCGGGTTCAGAAGCAATAAGATTACAGAAGCAAGCCATGGCTTTGGGACCATCTAGCATTCCTTCATCCATATTGATGTCAAGAATCTGTGCACCCATTTCCACCTGGGTCTTGGCTATGTTCACAGCCTCCTGAGGATAAAGCAGGAAAGAAAATCAGACCACAACATAGTGCGTAATTCCTCTAAAAACAATGTTTTTAAAGTAAACAACCATAACTTCACCTCATAGTTTCCTGCCATGATTAGCTTGGCAAACTTCCGTGACCCAGCCACATTGCAACGTTCACCAATATTGACAAAGTTTGTATAGGGGCCTATCCTGAATGACTCCAGTCCTAAAAAAGGGGGAAGAGGCACACAAGGAACATCTTCATGCAGTCATGGATCCATCAATGGGCTTTTTCCTAAAGGTAAATGTAAAATGATGTAAACTGGGATGCAACCAGATACAAAATGCACACAAATATGCACATAGACAACAATATATAGCTGTGGTACATAAAGATAATATAACAGGTTTCAAGCATTCATAATTGTAAGGTTAATAGAACAACTTTCATAATTGCTAGGTTGCCTCCATAATCGCTGGGATAAGAGAAAAAGTACCCTTCTGAGTTCTATTAGGCACATTACATTGATTATTCTATTGTTTTTACTATGTTGTTATTTTTGAGCAACCTCTGGCACAAGAATTTCCTTCAGTATTAATACAATATCTGTATCTTACCCATATATAAAGTTCACAAATTGGTTAAAAACTAAAATGTTTAGTTTAACAATGTACTATTTTGACGGCAACATGTCACCAAATTGCATTTGGTTCAATAAGATTATGGTTAGATTAGATAAGATTCAACTTTATTGTCATTGCACAGAGTACGCATACCAGTACAACAAAATGCAGTACAACGAAAAGCATTTACTTGAAGGTAAATGTAGACAATTTACACAACAAATTCCGCAAGTCATGCTATACTGACGAAGAAACTCATCTTTGTACAAAATGTATATTTTCAGTTTATACTGTTGGTTTAAGGTTTAAGGTTAACTGGTAGTGTTCATTTTACTGTCAAATCAAAGTCAAAGTAAGAAAATGTTCTTCATAACACAGGGCCATTCTGAACGGTGAAATTCTTGTGACATGGCAGGCGACAGTACGCAAGAGCAGTCGAAAAAGATGAAATATAAAATAGCAAGACAAAAGATAAAACACACACACACACACACACACACACACAGCTCGAAGGAGCTTGAAGCAGGAGACTTCTCTCTTTCTTTCTCTACTTCAGTTCCATCTATGTGTAGGGGAGCATGACCAGCCCAGAATGAGCTTGATGTGGACAATAGTGTTGAATGCTGGGCTGTAGTCAATAAGTAGCATGTGTTTTCCTTCTCCGGGTGGGAGAGGGCGGTGTGAACCGTCAGGGCGATGGCGTCACCCGTAGATCTGTTGTGACACTATGCAAATTGAAGGGGGTCCCAGGTGTCAACAAGGGTGGAGCAGATGTGGGTTCTGATTAGCCGCTCAAAGCACTTCATGATGATGGGGGTCAGAGCTACAGGGCGGTTGGTCATTCAGGCAGATGATGGAAAGTTTCTTCGGTACAGGGATAATGGTGGTCTGTTTGAAGAAGGTGGGGAAGGCAGACTGGTACAGCGAGAGGTCGAATGTGATATTTAGACAAAACTTTCCTGATATTAGCTCAATTAAAGTAGCCTACAACAATAGATGATGCCTCAGGGTGAGCAATCTCTAGTCCATGAATTACAGGTCATTAAGCGCACATGATCAGCCAACAGAGGGATGTAGACTACTTTGATTATTACGTAATGATTATTACCATGCCATTGTCAGCGCAACAATCTTATGGCACACGTGCGTTAATTCCCTAGGTTAGTTTTAGCTTCAATGTCTTGCACCCACTGGCAGTGTATCTGCTTGTTATTTCTGTATTTTTTAACTATCGAGACCCACACCTAATAGTCCAAAAGATACAGCACAGTTGAACCAAATAAAAAGGACACTATCAAGATACTCAGCGAATAGATTAAGACTCTCAAAATGGCTACTACATCGGACGATTTTCTTGATAATTATGCATGGTATCTCCATTGAGACCAGTCACAAACAAGGGAATACCTGGACCAAGAGAACCTATGCACCAGGGCCGCCGGAGGGCCCATGGGATTACAAACACATGCACTGTGTTTGTAATCCCACAAGTGTTGCTGATAGCCTGTGGGGCAAGTGTGTTTGACATTGAACATGCCAGGAATATGAGATGCCTAACTCTATGTAGAGCAGAAGCTGCAGACATGAAGAGGCCAAGTTGGTGCAAGCAACCAAATGGGACAAATGTCTAGGTGCCCACATTCACAACACTAAAATACATGACCACCATGATCCACTATGGTGAATCCATTAAGACCTGTCACGCAGAATGGAGGATCTGGACCAAGGCGCATCCAGTGCATGGCCACAAGATGGGTAATGTGACAACAAACAGTTGGAGTTGCATTTTCAACTCCAATCATTTGTCACACATCAGGAATGTCTCACAAAATGGGCAGAAATATCTTTGACAAGGAATGTCATAGTGGTCCCGAAAGAGGCAAGGGTGGAGTAGGGGCCCACGAAGGAGCAATCAGTAACAAGTACTGAGTGTACTCCTGAGGCTGAAGGAGCAGGCAAGGGGGTGCTGAAGAATAAAGGCATGCTACACACTGAGCTGCATGCAAAGCAAGAGAAGGCCAAAAAAGTCAAAGCCTGTCCAATAAATGTGCAGTGTTCAAAAAAAAAAGAAGAACAAGGAGAATCCCAAGAAAGACAATTTTACAGGGTAGAATCAACACCGAGAACACCGAAGTATAGAGCACCAGCAGCACACAGAGCGCAGAGGACAACAAAGACGAAGGGTTAGAGCAAGTCTAGAGGTCAGCTCAGGCAGGACCAGTGGACAGAATGTTCACCGGGGACGAGGCAGCACTGGAGTTTAACTGTTTATTGATATTGTCGGATGATATTGTAAACAGGTTTTGCCTCCTTCCCTTATGTTTTGATCTAAAGTCAGAGTGGATCCCAGTCCATTGTTAGATCTGTACATGTCCCTCTCTTTTGGTTTTCTCTCCCTTTTTATGAACAAAGTGAATCTATCTCATTTTAGTGTTTTGATATTGGTGTTAGAAGTGAGCCTCGTCACTCAGTGATCACATACAGTAGTTCCCTTTGTTAGAAATACCTCGCACATTTATGCCGCCACAACAACCGCCATTTTGGGGCCTCAAAAATATAGAAACAAACATTAAGTGAAAACATGTAGAATAAGGTGAGTAAAGACCACATATGTCTGCATATGTGGTCCTACCGTGCACTACCGACTGTGCGCGGTGGCACAGTCGTAGTGCTGTCGCCTCACAGCTAGAAAGTCCTGGGATTGATTCCCGCCTGGGACATGGTTGGTGTCTTCAGTGCTGGGATTTCGTGAACAGCCCTTTCTGTGTGGAGTTTCCATGTTCTCCCCGTGCTCCCTGGGGTTCCTCCATATATATACACTGTATATATAACCCCTCTAAAAACATGGAAGAAGACCGTCGCCTGACCAGTGGCGGTTGGAACGAGGTGGTCCCTGGGCGCTGCACTAGCTGCCCACCACTCCTGGCCTGACCGCGGAGGAAGATGGCCATGGATGGGATAAGAGCGGAGGAACAATATTGCCGGCTTTTTGAGGACCTGTATACTGTTTATATTGTATATTGTTTACAGTGTTTATTTTATTCCTACTTGACCTGTTGCACCGTGGGCCTGAGAGACACGTAATTTCATCCGTGTTGTATGTCAATATAGAACATTTGACAAATAAAGGAAGTTTGAACTTTGAAATGGGAGCCGAGCATATACTTTTTCATACAGATGTGAGATGGTTGTCAAAGGGCAGGGTGGTTACGAGAGTATACAAATTGAGGGATGAAATACACACTTTCCTCATTGAGGAACAGTCACCACTTCGTTTAGTGATGAGAAACGGCTTCTACTTCTGTCATATCTTGCTGACATTTGTTCGATTCTAAACAAACTGAATCTAAAGCTACAGGGAAGGGAACATGATCTGATTGCTCAGTAAAGCAAGTGTTTTATTGCTGCTGCCCTTCACAACGACGTACATATGCGAAATTAGATTTTCCGTCCTCACCAATATGCAGACGAAATAAGGAAACACACTGAGCGCTGCACCTGATATGCGTGTTGCCCACTCCTCCTGCAAGCCGAATTGGATCCAGATTGTGTAGAATATGCAGGCACAACCTTCTCATGAAGTAAGTGATGTTTCTTTTTGTATTTTTGAGGCTTGACAAGTACAATGAAGATTTATTAATTTAGAATTTCACTGTTCAGAATGGCCCTGTGTTATGATGTACATGTGACAATAAAACACTGGCGCGC
>OMOU01095532.1:1943-14918 GCA_900312585.1 Malacocephalus occidentalis
CCGCCACTATCTTAGGCGCCTGCAGTCTGAAGGGGAAAGCATCTGATTTCAGCATCTGGACACACACACACACACGTCTACGTGATAGCAACAGTGAGCTGACACCAAGAAAGGTTATCTGAAATCAGGGCCTGTGGTAAAGACACACATCTACATGACTATACACACACACACACACACACACACACATATACACACGAGCCTAGTTCAATGGATGAGGTTTATAGCTGACGTTAGCCGAACACTAAAGTCATTTTAGTGTAAAGTACAGTGACACTTGGATAAAGTGTTAACATTAAAAGAAAGTTGCCTCTGCAGACCTTAAAACATGTTGTGTCACACAAAAATCATCCCTCTTTTTTTAAAGATAACCTTGAGCGAAACAGTGCCATAGGGATGTTGCCTGGCATTTGGAACATATCTGCAAGGGCTGCAGTGTGCAGTCGCATCGTATCAGTTGCTAAATATGTCAATTTACCCAATCACCACCAAGGGGCCGTGCCTCCTCGACAAATGGAGAACGGCAATGCATTGTAATGAATGTGTGTGTGTGTGTGTGTGCATGTGTGTTTCCAACACAATAGTTCAACACAACCATGAAGGCACAAGCTACCAATCATTCGATGCTTTAAATGTATTGATGTATACCAGTTAACATGCTTGTTATGCAAATGAGTGAGAAACACTATGAGACTTTTGTGCATAGGCAAACCAATTCTTGTTAGTGGTATGCTCACTTAGTCTGCCTCAGTCACACTCCCATTGTTAGGTTTCATATAGAAGTTGGGTTGTGCTTCGTACATGGAGGTCTGTAGGTTCTCTCAATAGGAGGGATGAAAGAGAATCTCCCAGATCAGGTTTTTGTTAACAGAGACAAGGCATCATGTTGCTGGCTTTTCAAGCAACTTGCTCCTTGAAATCACAAACTGTCAGCGTGGGGATTTAATATCTTGTGTTCTGTTCTCTCTGGAGCTCAACAAAATGGTCAAAAACGCGACCACTTCCATACCGCAAAAGTACTTGTATGTTTGTGTCATTTTTCCAGGAATCTTCTAATGTTCTCGTATTCATAGTCTATGGCAGTCCAAACAATGGCAGCTAGTTCTGACCCACTGGCACCACTTCTCAACATACAAAACATCAGAGGATGGCAATCCTGTTTGTTGATGCTATTGACCTCAAGGCACCGTGGTGCTATGAGCTCAGTTTCCCTCAGCTGGCCACATCTTAGCGAGAGTCACATGAGTATTTGTAAACCAATCCTCCGAAAAGATTGTCAGAGTGCAGCCATGCTATTTACAACAGGATGCTAAGCGATGCACAAGCAATGGTCAAACGTTTGCTCACATGGGCAGATTAAACAATGGCTGCTTTTTTTGCACATGCCACCAGCTACAAGAAACCTGTGAAAGGCATTCCACTGATTCAAAGTTTAGCAAACTAACAATGTTTACGCATTTTTGACAGAAGATGGAGCCTTCACCTTCAGACTTGAGCAAGGCTGAGTGTTTTTTATTTAAAAAAGAATGGTTGTAATTTGTGAGTATACAAAAAAGTGCTTTACATATTATGTGCTACATTTTGTTTAAACATTATATGAGTTGAAGTGCTGTACTTCTAGAGCTCTCTATTGAGTTAAGCTGGGTCATACACTGTATGATTTTGAAGTTGTGTTGTTTCATTCCAACTCCTACTGTACGAGTAAATCGTCTGTGATGTAAAGATACAATTTGCGATTGATGTGCTCACACTGTATGATCCGATCATGAAGTCACAACCTGAGTGCTCACACTGCACATAAATATAACGGCCCATCGGACCCTGTCCCCATTGTGGCTATTGACAATTGTCAATAAAGATTTATTGAAAAGCTCCTTGTTTGAGTCTGAAGAAGTTTTTTCCAACCCTTCAAAAAAAGAAGCACCTATGGACTCATGATATGATTGGATTGATACTCATGACATGAGGATCATATTTCCGGCCACCATTTCTCTCGTTCATATTGGTTCATATAGGAGGAGCAGGAAACATCAAAGAGGCATATATGTTCTTTCCACAGCTCAACCACCCTCCATATTTCTGTCCACACGACACATCATGTGGCCATGGTGCTTTCAAGACGCGACAGACAGTTTGCACAATCAGAAAAAAGGCATTGATCCCAGGGAATCGACTCATGGCTCTGCTTCAACAGCCCGAGATCCTGATGTCGGTCGCTTTTGGTTGGCCGTTGTAGGCCCGCCGATCAGACCAGATCGGACCGGATCGGTCCTCGCTCCCCCCTATTCACTGCGCGGCAAACAATGTTGATATTCACATTCACGCAAGCTACACTATGTTTGCCCTTTTCTAGTTTGCATTCATTCCTCAAAATAAAAGAAATATCTGGAAATGTTTGGTAATTGCAAAGCTTAGCTAGCTTTGCAACGTAAATGCACACCTTTCTGCATGTGTGCATGCGTGTGTATATGTGTGTGTGCACGTGCGTATGTGTGTGCTGGTGCATGTGCATGCGCCTGTGTGCATGCGTGTGTTACCACATGTGGCTGTGTTTGCGTATATGCGTGCATACAAAGCACGTGGTTCCAACAGCTGGTTGAAATCAAGCCTGATGAGCAATTACAGAGGAAGGCTTCTGAGTGACGTGACAATCAGTCCTCTATTATTGTAATCATCTTCAGACAAGGGGAACTCACCTTGGGCAAGATGGTGCAGAGTGAGAGTCAAGATATGGCTAGAGCGTGGAAGTGAGGGGACAGTTTAGCGACACACTTGGAAATCCAGATTAGTGATGTTTTGATTCATTTGTACACGTGAATCATCCTGCAACCTAAGTGAGATAAGCCTTCATCTCACTTTTTCTTTGAAACACCCCATGGAAGTATTAAGTGCAAATTATTTGAATATGACTGAGGTCAGTTTTGCAGACAATTTCATTTATGCACAACATTATTTACATGTCCCACATGTTCTGTGGGACATAATTTGATTGGTGGTAGATGGATCATTCAGAGCATAAAGGATATGTCTGTGATAGTGTGCTGCAGACCCTGGTATATAGCATTCTATATGCCAGTAGTGTCCCTCTTAGTGTTCTATATACCATGTGGAACTTTATATCTATATATATAGCCTATATGACGGGCTCTATAGCAATTCATGTTTTGTTTAAGGAAGTATACTATTATTCTCACTCATCTTACTGTCCCCAGCCATGGCATTGAAGTATTTCTAAGAGAGTTCACACTCTCTTAAGACATGTTTTCTCTCCCTCTGTTTCTCAGCATGGTTATGTAAATCTGTCCAACTTCCAAGGATTTAACTTGGTTGAATTTGCAGTTACATACCTCATCTACATACACCCTGCTCTTGTATGCACCAGGAGCCATGTAGGGGGCTTTACTAATGAGTCATATCAAAGTAGAAGACGGGATGTGCATTCAGTACAGTGGCAAAACTAGTTAACATAGATGGGGGAACCCATTTAAGCCTGCTGGCAAATGTACTTTCCAAAGTTTAGTTTCCACAGAAATGACCTTAAACTGGATAAAACATGGACATATTCTACTGCACAGTTTGGAGGTGCAAGCGTTGGATTAAATGTAGTGATTTAGTGATTCTGTTAATCTATCAGCAATTATGAGAAGTGCATTTTATTGGCTTTGCAGTCAAGCAGTCAGGGCTGATGTTTGCAAAGAAGTTGACTTCTTGACTTCTTACCTTACTATGTTTCAAGGTAGAAAATGCTGCAGCCGTATTCACAATCTTTGCCAATTAATGGGTTGGAGCCCAAACAATCCATAGACAGAGAAAGAGAGAGGGCTGGGTTAGGTGGGAGGATGTTCATGGAACAGCTCTCTCTCTTTCGCATATACCTCACTGTCATGAATATGGAAGAAGCACCGTGAGGCTGAGCCAGCCCTCCTACGAGCAGCATGTTGCCTCTTGTATGTGCCAAGCAGGCCAGAACCCGCAGCGGAGAGAGACAATCCATCGAATTAGGACTCATCAACTCACACGAATAGCTTCAACACATTCTATACAGAAGAGGCTGGGAGAGATGCTGCAAATTCTCCTACATTACTTTCCTAAATCATTCAAAGAAAATTGCTCGTATCAGGGGTAGCTGTGAGTGGGGATATTGAATATCAAAGGGTTGTGTCTGTGTGCCTTTGCCTTTGTGTGTGTGTGTGTGTGTGCTTGTGTTGTGCCCGCCCGTGTGTGCATGTTTTGTGCGCATGTGCATGGGCGCACGTGTGTGTGTGTACATGTGCATGTTTTGTGTGCACGTGCATGCATGTGTTAACCTGGCTCATCATTGGACACAGTGTGCCGATGAATCGGTGAGTGGCGTTTGGGTGGCGAGGGGTAACGACAGGCCGGCTCCTGTGTAGGCGAGGGCTGCAAGGTGCTCTAAGTGCCACATGCTAACGGGAGAGGTGACAGCGACGGCATCTGTCTCATTATCGCCTGGAGCCTGCCAAGCCAAATGCTCTACAGCGTGGCTCTCATCTAGCTGTGTTTCTAGAACTGGTGGACAGCTTTATTCTGATGCCCTCTCCACTTCTCTCCTCCCGGTGTCCTGTCCTCAACGCTCCGCCCACTCCTCTCAGTGCAGCCGCCCTCCTCTGTCTGCACCCCTGCATACTTGGTCACTTTACTTGTTTTGTATGACTCATTTATATATAGCTTACTTTTTTCATTAATGTGTACTGTATATATATATCTGTTACCGGTACAGAACCATGTACCATACACAAACGTGTGTATGGTGTATGGTGAACCGTGTATGTGTGTGACTACAGATCATGTGTGTGTCTTCATGTCTCTGTCATACACACCTGTGTATGTCGGTAGGTCAGAGAGTCACGATTATTTTGTGTTTTATTCATTTTCTAATTTTCAGTGGTAAATATCTGTTCATACATCCTCATTGAAATCATTTGGCCCTTGACATGAATTAGATAGTAAATATGAATCCTCTCCACACTGAAAAAAATCTCTTTCACTGATTGGTGAGAAATTAAGGGGGACATAAGAGAGAGAGAGAGTGTGTGTGTCTCATTTTATTAGTGATTTGTTTATCAAACACGTTTCTCCCAAATCTGATTAGCTCAATTTCACATTGGAGAGTTGGACTTCCTGGAGTGAGACAGCAAGAGAGAGAGATTATCCATCCTTCATCATTTCAATGCTTATTATACTCATGATACAATTATTACTAACCACTTCTACTACCTAAACAAGCAGGTAAAAAGTCTATGAAGGGGACAAATCAGAGGGAAGGCTTATGCTGCACATTTCCCATTAAATTATTTCCTGATTTTCTTCTCATGTATCTCCATTCCCTCTTCCTTTATTCTGGAGGTGCTGACTCATCCCGACCGCTTCACACTCAGCTGCAAACTGCCTCAATACATGCTTGTCAAGTCACGGTCTGATATAGCCAACAGAACTACATCGTCTGCAAAGAGCAGGGATGCAATTCTGAAGTCCCCAAACTTGACTTTGTGTCAAGAATACGGACACAGCTCTCACTTTGTTTGTACAATGACCGAATGGCGCGTACTAACGCCCCCCCCCAACAACCCTGCAAGGTTAAAGAGCTGGTCCACTATTCCATGGCCAGGACGGAAACCACATTGTTCCTCCTGATGTTGAGGTTCGACAATTGGCCGGAGCCTCCTTTTCAGTACCCTGGAATAAACCTTTCCGGGGAGGCTAACCTTGTTGAAAATGGGGACCACCACCCCTCTCCGCCACAGGTACTGTTCCCGACCCCCACGCGACATTGAATAGGCGTGTCAGCCACGACAGCCCCACAATGTCCAGAGCGTTCAGCATCTCAGGGCGAATCTCATCCACACTTGGCACCTGGCACCTTGCCAGCTTCCCCTGAGGCTTCGGACTCTGCCTCTTCCCCAGAGGGCGTGTTGGTCGGAGTTCCTCAAAGTGTTTTTCCACAGCCCGACAATATCCTCAGTCTGGGTCAGCAGTTCTCCTGCCCGACTGAATACAGCCTGAGCTAAGCCCTGTTTTCCCTTCCTGAGTCGCCAAACGGTTTGCCAGAACTTCTTTGTGGCCAACCGAAAGTCCTTCTCCATGGCCTCCCCGAACTTCTCCCACACCTGGGTTTTTGCTTGGGCGACCACTGAGGCTGCAACCCTCCTGGCCTCCCAGTACCCATCTGCTGTTGGCCAACCAAGCCCAAAAGGCCTCCTTCTTCAGCCTGACGGCTTCCTTCGGTTGCCGCCACGACAGGGACCGACAGCCTTCTGACCACAGCTCCTAACCTCTGCAATGGAGGTTCTGAACATGGCCCACTTGGATTCCATGTCCCCAACCTACACCAGGATACAAGAGAAGTTTTTCCGCAGGTGAGAGTTAAAGACCCTACGGACAGGGGCTTCCACCAGATGTTCACAGTTCACCCTCACTACCTGTTTGGGTTTAACCGGTCTGTCCGGCAGCCTCCCCCACCATCTGATCTAACTCACCACCAGGTGTTGATCAGTTGACAGCTCTGCATCTCTCTTCAATTCAAAACATGCGGCCACAGATCTGCTGATACGACTACAAAGTCAATCATTGATCTTTGGCCTAAGATGGTCCGGTACCAAGTACACTTATGAGCCACCTTATGTTTGAACATGGTGTTTGTTATGGCCAGTCCATGACTAGCACAGAAGTCCAACAACAAAGCACCACTCTGGTTCAAATCGGGCAGGCCGTTCCTCCCAATCACCCGCCTCCAGATTTCTCCATCGTTGTGTGTTGAAGTCCCCCAGTAGAACTATGGATGGCTGTGCGTGGAGGTAAGTCCACCTCCTGCACCAACTCCGGCTCCTTCCCCGCCAGCAATGTGACGTTCCACATCCCTAACACCAGCCGGCGATGACGGGGATCTGCACGCCCATGCCTTTGCCTACCGCCTGGTTTAAAAGCACCTAACCCCAATGACTCTCCCTGCAGGTGGTGGGCCCACAGGAAGGCAGCTCCTCATTGTCTTTTTGGGCTTGGCCCGGCCAGGCCCTGTGGATCCAGGCCCAGCCACCAGACAATGAGCTCCCCTCCCAGGTCTGGCTCCAGAAGGGGGCCCCGGTTTCCCTTGTCCGGGCGAGGTGACATAGTTTGTTGGAAGCCTTTTCATGAGGGTCTTTGAATCGCTCTTAGTCTGGCCCCTCCCCTGGGACCACTTTGCCTTGGGAGACCCTACCAGGGGCTATTGCCTCAGACAACACAGCTCTCAGGGTCACCGGGGTGCCCAACCCCCCCCCACACACACAACAATAAGGTGGCGATTCTTTAAAGAAATAAAGAAAATACTAAATTGTCACAGATTTCATATACATTGTAATGCATAGTGCATATACAATCTAAGAAACACTTTCTTGCCTCATTGAAATGTAATGAAAAAAATGTAAGTGATTCATAAATGTTCAACCCACATTAGCTCATTTGAAAAACAACAACATGAACATTCCAACATTATCCATGATCGGGGTCTCAAACTTCAAACAAGGACCCAACGGTGTTGGGTCCTTGAATTTGAGTTGAACTTCAAAACTCATTGAATGTGATGCTTAAGAAGAATATTTAGCCAATAAATATAAACAATAAACATTCACTTAAAGTTAACTTAGACCAACAACCACACACTCAATGGCCTCATCATCTCGTATTACCTTCTGTCATGGTCCGGTTGGTTGACTGTAAACGACCCAAGTGCAGGCAGCGCGTAATTTAACTGAAATCTTTAATCTATGCTGGGACAAGTAGACAGGTAACAGGCGGGTAACATGCAGGTGGGTAACGGATAATGAAAATGAAATGAAAACAGGTAAACGGGGACCTGAACCCAAAATGGCCGACAGACAAAACAATTAGTGAAACATAACACACACACGGAAAACACACTAGGAAGTAAACTCAGACAAATGGGAAAGGTGGAGACAGAACACAACAAGACAGGGGATAAATCATAACGTCCAGCAGGGAGTCTCAAACTAAAGTTAATTCAGGGCAGAGGCAGATCGTGACACCTTCAGACTTATCTTTGTCTTCATCTTCATGCCTTGTGAATGGGTTGCAGCAGCGGACCTCACTTCCTGCCCACTTGTATTTGGCTGCAGGCCTCTGCAGTTGCAGCTGGTGACGTCCAGCAAATTAACTGAGCGACTGCCTGGCTGCAAACAGCGGCCATGACAACCACTCCTTTAGCAACCTCCCACCCGAATTGAGTGATGCCTCTGGCCTCTGCAGGGGGCTCCCTCTGATCTGTAGCCGTCCACAACCTGACCTGGACATTAAAATGCAGTATGTGCAGCATCACATTGACATCAGTTGGATAAAGATTTAGAATCTGGTATTATTAGTCTTATGCCTTTGTCCTTCTAAGTGCGAGGAAGAACTGTGGCCCGGTATCACTTCCAGTTCCCCAAGCACTGTATTGAGACCAGGCATGATGCCTTGGCCGTTCTAAGTGTTAGGAGTGCATGCATCCCCGGAGACAGTACATGTGTCACCCATTGCCCTGATGGTAGCATTCATATCCAAGATGGTTCTATCCCATTTCTCCATCTGCACTGCTGATTGAACATCAGCTTTGCAAGCCCAAAACACTAACATTACGAATATGTCAGTGCCATCACTTAGGGTGCGTAGTGGCCCTGCTGCACCTGCAGACATCTTGTAGCTAATGAGGCCCATGTGGTTCGCAAGCAAGTTTTTATCAGCTGTCAGATATCCCTGATTATATCTGCCACAGGCCAGACAATGTGGGACAGCAGCTGACTTGCATCAACTCAGAGAGCATTCATCAGGCACTCCCAAATTATTGAGGACATACTTGTTACGCTCATGATCAACAAAGTAGGCCCACATGTCTAAGTTGGGCTTGCCTTTAACATCATAGCTTCCTTCATCACCTACATGGTTTTGGCTCTATTCTCAATGGTGTTCTGCTGTTCCCTGAAGAGCATTTCGCACGCAGAATGCTGGAGCCACCTCTCTATTCACACAGTTGTACAAGATTTGATTCTTTTTCAAGCGATGATAGGCTTTCTGGAACTCATTCTTGATTTTCTCACAATCCCTTTGTCAAAGTTAAGTCAATGTCAAAGTGTTTTATTGTCACAATTCTTGTGACACGGCAGGCGACAGTAGGCAAAAGAATAGTCACAAAAAGATCAAATATAATATAATAAGAGCAAGTTGAAAGATAAAACATGTATGTATGTATGTATATTGTAAATGTATATATGTAAATGTATATTGGGGTGCAATGGTCCACAGTAAATCGTAACACTCTTTGGCGTGCCCTCAATCTTTCAATATGCACGCGTGCACCGTAATATTACGGTACACTATCATTTTCCTTTAATTTCCAAAACGTTGTTACTGCGCTGCAGACTAAACGCATATTGTACATTCGGAGGCCCAGAACATATCTAGAGCCATTCAGCATTTCCCTGGAGCCTATCAGCGAAAAGAAGGGAAACTACTACAAAGAAACATTCTCAGATAAATGTGACAATGGCGAGTGATGCAGAGAAATTAACATTTGAAGAGGCACCATCGTCTTTTAAGTCTTGCGTTTTTTAAGTCTTGCGTTTACTCGCATTTACTTCAGTTCCGACTCACAGTCAGCCCCAAAGGCGGAGGTTAATAAGATCAAACGAATACCTCTTTGTTCACTCGTCCATTCTGTAACTCGCTCTGTTCATGCCATCCGTTGGACCTAGACGTGCCAAGAAGTTGGTCCTGCGCTTGGCCCAGCCCAATGCCCGCTCCGTTTCGCGCGTATAGTGGTAATTATATGGTTATTAGACCTAAGAAGCTAAGTGAGGACGAAGCACCTCGTTTGTTTTGACTCTACCAACCAAGTTGTAGTGCGACATTCCGTTAGCTTAAGTCTAGAATAACCAGTAGCATCCACGCAGTATTGTTGGAGGAAAAGAGGGCGAAAGAAACCCCTCTCGAAACACCGACATCGACGAGGCCGCTACTCAACCTGAATCCCACATTGACGCGCCATCGCCGAGTGGAGCCCCGGGCCATCGTCTCCACGCAGATCCGCGAACGAGACCTAGTTCGTGGTCCAGATCGTCCAACCAGCGGATCGCTCACCCCGTGATCACCCGACAGGGCCCACGACGAAACCACCCGTGTTCCGCAAATCGAACGCGGCGTAGCCCCGCGATCGCGACGAACTCAACACAGTTCGGTGGGAAAGAAACAGCCACCTGGGCGCACCCCGTCCATTTGCAACGCAATGAACTGAGTTCATTGACTAAAAGTGAGCTGCCTTCCCGATCGCTAACCACGCGACGTACAGCAAGGTAGATATCTGGGCAGAGTTAGGTAGAAGTGTGTTTATGATGGTATGCTTACACGTTTATTGATATTACCAGATGATATTGTAAACCTGTTTGATCCATGTATTCATTGTCGATCTAATGGTCTAATGTCCCTCTCCCTTTTGTGTACTAACACAGGCATGTATCTCGTTTAGTGTTCTGAGGTTGGTTAGAAGTGAGTGATTCAAATCCTCCCACCTAGTCACTCACTGATCCCTTTGTTAGACCCACCTTTCTGCTTTACTCACATGCGCGTGCCTAAGCGCGCACACGTACTCACACACGCATGCACAAGCGCGCGGACATATATGCCCAAGCACCCACACACACACACTCTTCAGGTTGTGTATTTCTTATCATATAAAGGGGATATTTACTTTATGCCATTTGCCAACTTGAATTTAATAAACATTCTTATATTATAACTTGTGGTTATTGTTTGGATGTTGTGTTGAAGCCAGCCTCTGTCGCGTAAAGAACTCCAAAGCCTTCACCATTGCTAGTTATTGATATAGTTATTATTAATTAATTAATTATAATTCTACTTTACTAGTTTTGGTAAAAGATACGAGACTGACTCCATTGCTTAGTTATTGGTCCCTGATTCCAGGGTGGTGCCCCGTTATTATGAATTCAGATTAATACTTTTTTATTTTTTAAATTTTTTAAATTTTATTCCTTCTCATGATTGATCTACACTGCAGCTTTCTCTTCATTGGTTGAGATTCCTTTCAACCCACTTTGTTCTTCCCTTTGCTTAATATAGGTCAGCTCACCATTCTGCTCAGCAGGTGCAGTGACGGCAGATTTGAGCTAAAAGGTCCTGTTTGGCTTCATGCGGAAGGTTCTGCACCACCCTGAGATACCAGAGTGTACAAGACTATCCTCTTGAAACAGTGCTGCTGCCGGAGAAAGTCACACACTCTCTCTCTGTGCTAAGGAAACAAGCTATTCTGAAGGTGGGCCAAATTAGGCAAACCACCAGAGCCTGTCTGTCGGTTACTTCCACACCTTGTCCAGATATCCTGCATTGGCAGCATCACCCTGCATTCCATCTTTCAGAAGATCTTGGAGGACAGCCACAAGCATCTGAAATGCATTCAGTGCATTTGTCCTGGATTTGAGTGTGTGTGATGGTGGCTGACTTAATCTGTGGTGCACTGATTAGCCAATGCACTACAGGCTTGCAGCCCCACCCCCCAGTCACTAAGCCACAATTAAGCCAGCCAGCCACCAAACACACACACACACACTCCAACAACGTGCATTTTAGATCCATCCAGTCAATTGATTTTAAGTGAAAAGATGGCTGGGATAGCCATGCAGCATCTCTTTGATTGTGAACCAATGCATGTCCCTGGTGTGTTTCCTCTGGAGAAAGAACCTTCACAGGAAGTGCTGGTGGTTTCAACTTGGGGGGACCAGTGTAGTGTTCAAGTTGTAGAGACTAGTGAATGGGACAAAATTGCTTGCCTCCGGTGTCTTCAGCTGCATCACGCCGATGTTTCCAGTGTTGATAATGCTGACTGCATGTTGCGTAAAAGCATGGGTGTTTTTGGTTTTTGGTTATTAGGACTTGCGATGAGGTCGTAGTTGTCTGTCCAATTCAGTCTTTTGTGATCATCAGCAGAATTATTCAACGCAAACTGAGCTGCATATTTGTGGAAGTATAGAACTTCCTCATAGTTGGTTACAATGCCACGTTCATTGTGGGTCTTGATCAGCTCATAGCTACCGTGTTTGTGGTGGATCTTCACTGCCAATTCCAGGTCTTGTGTGTGCCACTGATGTGCTGCTGGATGCATTTCATCAGGGTGAGTACAGCCTTCATAGTTGCCCTTCCAGAAACAAGCTTTGCCACGAAGTGGCATATGGTAGGATTTGTGTCCTTTGTTAAATTTGTACTTCAATCATCGGAAACATGGCTATAAGAGGCTTGAAATATGCATTTGAGCCAGCCAATCGAAAAGACGTGTCACAGACTTTCATCCAATTTTATAGCACATTTATCTGTTAATGGTTAATGACTGGTTAACAACCAGAAAACCACAAAAATCTGAATTTATATGTGTGAATGGAAGCACTGTCCCCCTCGGAAGCCAAGCAAAATGCCAAGTTTGTGTGTAGGTAATCTCCCTAGGGATCATTGTGTCTGCGACCTTGAAAACTTGAGGTTGAGGTTGAAAAACATATTCTTGCTGCTGGTCATACCGACCTTAATCTACACATCTTCTCAAACAAATAATCAAATAATTATACATACATGGACATTAGGGTGCATCAAATTGCAATGCAAAAATTAAATCTCAACATATTAATCTGTTCGCGGTTGCATTTTGTTCGGACACACATAAAAATGATTTGTGCAAAGTTTGGGGAAAATTGATTGAGATTTAGAGGTGGAACATAGCATGTGAACAATACGAAAATGGGTCTTTTTGGGTGTTTTCCTAGATAAGGCATTTTCAAAAACGGCAAGAAATTGTTTTTGAGAACAACATTTATTTTGAATAGAACAACATTTATTTATTTAAGAACAAAATGTTTGATAACATTGAAATTGTTTTTCGAACATGTCTCAAGCATCTTAGAGTCCTAGTCCTGGTCCAGCTTGCGC
>OMOU01095532.1:15744-34239 GCA_900312585.1 Malacocephalus occidentalis
TGTTTATATTGTTTATATTGTGTTTACGTTCATATTGTATATCTGTCCATATTGTATATCTGTTTGTACTGTTCATATTGTTCATATTGTTTACTTGTTTACTTGTTTATATTGTTGATTGTTTATATTGTTTATATTGTTTATTTTGTTTATATTGTTCAGTTGTTTATATTGTTCAGATGTTAACACTGTTCAGATTGTTCATTTGGTTAGACTGTTCATTTGGTTTAGACTGTTCATTTGGTTTTAGACTGTCATTTGGTTTTAGACTGTCATTTGGTTCAGACTGTCATTTTCAGACTGTCATTTGGTTCAGACTGTCATTTGGTTTAGACTGTCATTTGGTTTTAGACTGCTCACTTGGTTTTAGACTGCTCACTTGGTTTTTAGACTGCTCACTTGGTTTTTAGACTGTCTTTTGTCTTAGTTTGTTTTTTGTCTTTTGTCTTAGTTTGTCTTTTGTCTTAGTTTGTCTTTACTGTCTTAGTTGTCCTTCAGTCACTATTTCACCTGGGCCTGAGAGGCATGCAATTTCATCTGTGCTGTATGTCAATATAGCACATTTGACAAATAAAAGAACTTTGACTTTGACTTGATGTAAAGACAATCTGTGTAGAGGAATGGGCCAAAAATCACACCTGAATACTGCAGGCAATTAGTTACTTCATAAAGAAAGTGCCTTGAAGCTGTCATTACAAACAAAGGCTTCTCCACTAAGTATTGAATTAATTTCAGTTAGTGTGTTTAATACTTTCTCATTCCACACATAACTGTATTTACATATGGACTTTAATGTTTAGATTTTTTTGTCTGGATTTCTTGAGTTAATAAGTCTGGTGCAAATTTCACTTGAATAGGCTCATTGGAAATACATTTACTGGACAAAATGTTGATGTGTTCAATACTTAGTTCCCCCATTGTACCTGCTGTTACCTACATTGGTCAGGTTCTGAATCTCTGAGACATGCGTGCCAATCTTCATCTTGGCAAACATTCCTGAGGGTGAGTGTCTCAGGCTGGTGAGGTGGCGGACAACGTGTGGCAGGACAGTGCTGCGTTCTGAGCCATCATCAAGTACAGCATATGTCTCCATAGTTCGGTCGCCATTGTGGAGGAGGACCTTTATCACCTTCAGCATCACTTTCTGTGATTGGTTGGGTCTGTCCAGGTAGACCTTGGCTGTGGAGGTGCTGATCATAAGGTTGCTTGTCTGAGTCCTCCTGTACAGCATCGTTGCAGTATGGTCAAGTGCTGCTCTTTGCAGGTCTTGCAAGGCCGATTGAGGATGCATGCGTCTGGTGCATGAGGCCACACGTCCAACACCGTTGGCCATCCGTTATCTACGCTACTATCTGACTGGTGGACAGCCTCTTGAACTCTTTACAGGAGTTAAGGAAGTGTTCTTGATTATTGCAGTGAGGACAGTAGGGCTTAAATGTCGCAGGCTTGGTGTGAGGGGCAAGAACGGCATCCTTGCTTGAATTGAGAAGCACAAATGTGAACTTCTCCTTTGGGTGAGTGGAGCCGCGTTTGTCTGTCTTGACTAACAGACAGACACGTCGCAGAGATAGAATTGCAGCTCTACTGAATATACGCTTTGCCTCGGAGTTCATATCCATTCTGGCTCTTGAGCGTCTTCAGCATGCCTACTAGGGAGTGGAAGGCAAGGCAATGATTCAAAGGCCTCTGCGTCACCGCACTAATGAGTCCGTACTTCTGTGAAGGGCCTGTAGAGCAGCAGTGTATGGCCGTGGATCATTCATGAAGGCCATGGCCAACTGGAGGGTACTTGGGAGTTTGAGGGGACCAAGGAACACTCGCTGAGGTGCGCATGATTGTTCATCAGGTTATCCAGCGCCATCTTGAGTAGGGTGACGTCGCTCTCACAGCCATTCTCAAAGGTAGGCAATAATGGCTTGGAGATATCATATGATGAGGCAATCAGCGTTTCCATTCCAGGTAACTGTGCATGTCCAGGATATGGCGCCATCGCACTTGGAAACATGACTAGGCTGTGATTGGGGTAGTGAGGTGAGTGTGACATTAAACACTGTGGTGCCACGGGTGCTGGAGCTGGGTAGGGCACCACCGCAGATGCATGGCTGCTTGGACGTTGGAGAGGGCATTGTTAGGGGATCTGCCAATGAATTAATTTGCACCTGATCGCCCATTTGACCTGGTACTGCATTTGCTCTGCTCTTTGCGTGACCACTCCTGTGTCCCTTGGAGGGTGGAGCAGTGTGGAGAAATCGACTTTGTAGTCAGCCAGGTGTGGTGGGGGTCTCTGGGACAGGAGCGAACAGATGGTTGTTGTTGTGCTGTGAGCCATATCTTCCGTAGGTTACTCAATCCGACTCGAAGGACCATGACAGAGAGGCTGGACCTCAAATATTGAAAAATGCTGGTTAAGTAGGTAATATGGACCCGTTGGTTCCGGTCAGAGAACCTCACAGAGGCAGATTAACCGTTTTGGGGTTTTTAATGTCCATCCAAGCATTAGCTTTACTGTGTAAAGCTATGTGGACTGTGCTGAACTGTGGTATCTACAATAAAAACAGAGACAAAGGGATGATTTTACAGGGTATTTTTGGCATGCATTAATAAAAGATGATAAACATAAACCAGATTTTGTAGCACTTAAACTAACAAGCATATAAGATGCTTACATTGTGAACATTTCTTAACTAGCGTTGCTGAAATTGCACACAAATGTGACACACGATCAGACTAGTAACAGGAATCCAAAACGGGTGTCTAACATGAGAAATAATGAGTAAATAAAGCATGACATTATATTGTTGCATAAACAATGCACTCAGGTTTTGCATTCATGCACAAAAAGGACATAACTCGAACAAACTAATGACTAAATGGCTCACGGGGCACACATCTCTAGGAAGTGTGACGTCACTCCCCGGGGCTTTCTATAGCTGTAGTAGTGACTCAAAGACAGGGGCTTCTCTCAGAACCATTTCTTCTTCTTTGGCCAGCAAGTGATTGGCCCAAAGGATATGGTTGGGGTTTTTAAGCAGTGTAGAGAAAGATGCAGCAGTTGTGTTCAAAGTGTGTGTGTGTGTCAATTATGAAAACTATACATGCGTGTGCTAGAAAGGAGCTGCATTTGTTTTCACAAATGTTATTTGCATGCAGTTTGTATTGAGGACATTTTTGTCCCTGAATGATGGAATAGTGCAGATACTGAGACATTCCAAAGTACAGGAGTGCTTGTGCAGTACTTTGGGTGGGTGGGGCAGGCACAGCGTGCATATGTGATAAAGGCACACTTTTCACAAACCATTCAATCAAAGTGAATGATTTGCCGGTGGGAGCCAGAGGATGTGACATCGGTGACATCGCTCAGAAGTCACTTTGTTTCTTCCCACCCCCACCCCCCACCTCATCTGAAGAAGAACATTGAAAATTAAAAGAAATTAACCCAAAAAAATACGTCTATGGCGAACAGGAGCCATGTTGCCATCGACACGGTCGTGTACGGTCTCACTCTGCTTTTTCTTTTACTCCTGTATTTCAGTCTGCTCTAAAGCTGGCAGTCGGCTAGGCATCACCAGTCGAGTCCTGCCTAGCTGTGCCGTTCACACTATATCAAAAAATTCCTGTTTTAGAATGTGTCATTCTATTAATATCAGCCTGTTCAGTGCAAGAGTGAGCACACGTGACTTGTGTTAGTATTCGTGAGACATCAAAGTCCTGTACTAGGAAGCAAGATCACCATCCCAGGACCTCTTTGTTAGCTGGCTCCACTACACCATGCATAAGCAGTGTCACTGCAGTGGTCATCCACTTGGTAGGTTTTTCCAATGCATGCTCAAAGTTGCAGAGTTTGCAACATATGACCAATCATAGATATTGAGAAGCTACCAAAGCCGCATATTTTAGCCAAGATGGGAAAAACATAATATGAAACAAATATGTAGAATTAAAAGATATGAGCCAAGCTAAAAGCAACAAAGTTGCTGCTGCAGAAAGCCAGCAGAATCCATAATTAAGGAGTGAATCAATTTCACTCACCCATCATTAAAGTTACAATTGATAATATTGACACCATTCAGCCACCAAATGTCGCACCCCTCCCACTTCCATTCTATTCCAGTATTTGCCAGTTTGTTTCCTTCGTGGGAGAGTAATTCATTTTGTAACACAAGTTATAGATTTAGAGTACTTCCAAAGTGAAGCTGGCATTGAACTCGGCTATTTAACAAAATAATAATTCCACACCATCTCATGATTGATAATGACACAGGGATACCATATGATGCCAACATCAACCATCTTACACAGAGATATACTGTTACATTTGGACCTGTGCATAAAAAAATCTGCATAATCATACTTTTTTAAAATAAAATGTAACTGGATAATTTTATTCCATTCCTTTTTGTAAAAGCTCTATAGATGCAAAATGAAAATGGATTTGTCTCCATAAAAATGTTCAATTGCACCAGTAGATTAGTTCTGACTATAATGACAGTTATCCATGTAAATACAATTAACATCCACAATGCGTTTGCTGGCTAACCTTTGTCTCAGCGTTGTTGTGATTTCTAATTGTCGCCTCCTTCCAAGAGTTAACAGGCTAGGATATTTCTGTGCACTGGCACACTTCAGGAGTAGGTTTCAAGTAACACACGTACGTTTTTTGGTTTTGTTCCCCAGGGGCAAGAATTGAAAATATCAGTGGTAAAACAAGGTTTCAACTCAAATAACGTTGAGCTACTGTAGTTTGTTGTTGTTTCCTTTGTGAGCCTATCTCTGTTTTAGATCAGAGAGGCGCATGACTGAGCGTGTGCGTCTTGTGAGGCCGCCGCTTCTGATTGTCTCCTTCTGTTTTCTCTGCAGGAGGAGTGCTCCACTTCCACCCAGAGAATGTTTGCAGTGAGGAGCGTGACAAGGTGGGAGTCACAGCAGCTAGCACTGCACAGCAGCTCATGCAGATCACAGTATTCATGCAGTGGGAAGAAGTTGGAAAAGCTACAATTCTAAGCTCTTATATGTTTCAAGTCAATGCTAAATATGATTAAAAACCATGCTCCTAAATCACAGAACCAAAAAAGCGACTTGGAACCCTTTCATATTATTCTACTGCAAATTTATAACATGACATCTATCACAATTATCCATTGCATTACTACTGAATTACACACTGAATGTGCAGCTGTAATTCATGCTCTCGGTTCACACGCACAGTCTCTCCACCTCATGTGTTCAGATGGAGGACACCCCGAGCCCAAAAAGGCAGCGTCTGTCGCAGCAGTCCATGTTGGATCTAAGCACCGCCCCTCCCTCTAATCCCTCCTCACCCATTCGTCCATGGGAGCTCCCGCCCAGCCGCCGGCCACACCCTCACTACATGCCTGAGAGATGCCACACGCCTGTTCGCAATCGCCGCAGGTAGCCATGATGACACAATGTCGTGTGTTCAGAGAGTTAAAGTTGTGTTATGTACCCCTGAACGTTAGGGGTTTTATCTCATCTCTACGTTAATATAATTCCGTATGAATCACTTCTGATTCATATTTTCAGTTGGGAGTTCAAGCTGTTTGAATGTGTTTGAATACGTCGTATGGAAATAATGTTTTCATGAAGTGTCTATTGCCATGCAGTTAATTAGCTGTGGTCTGTGGTGTCAGAAAAGGTGTGGCTGTGGTCAGCTGGTGTTAGGCGGGCGAGACAGTCACTTGTGTACCACAAACCCAACTGGGGAGACACTTACAGCATTTCATGTGACCGGTGGAATCGGCAAGCAACAACAACTGAGTTATGCAGCATGAAACTTGGTGAACACAGTTGGTTTGGTATGAAACAGCTCTCTCCTATTTGTTACAGTCCTCCAATGAGACGGCAGCGAGGCCGCAGGGACCGGCTGGCCCGGCACCACAACCACCACCACCACCACCACCACAACCCACACCACCACCACCACCACTACAACACCAACAGCAGCAACACCACCAACAACAGCAGCCACCGCCCGCACCTGCACCACCAGCACAGTCTCCACCCCCATCACATGCACGGCCACGCCCACCAGGACGAAAACTACCGCCACCCGGCCGTCCCACTCCCTCAGAGCTACGCCCCGCCCCGGGGGCCTGGCCCGGGCGACCACCCTCCCAACCTGTCCCCCGGCCTCCACTGCCCGGCCCAGCAGCAGAGCAGTGTGGTGCTGGACCTCCATGAGCAGGTGGGCTGAAGGACTTCTTCAAGGGCTCCTCTTCTAACCACAGGTGGGAGTGTGATTAGCCATTTCACGTGAGACTAAAAACTCAAAAGTGGGAGTGTCCACCTAGGTGTATCATGGATGGATGCATTCCGTACTTTGTGGACTAGATCATCATACATCTGCTCGGACACTCCCACATGTGATGTCGCTATGTCACAATGACAATTTTAGTGGCGTGTTCATTTTGAAACTGCTTCATGGCTAATCATGCTTGCACGTTTGTTCAATAGGGGGCTTTTAAAAGAAAAACACCACCTTCCTCTCTCCTGCATACTTTATTTATTCATGTTATAAATTCTATGTCACACGTGGAGGCGGCCTGAAAGCATATGCTATCCGTTTAGAGGGATTAAACAACACTCCCTCTATTCTCAGGTGAGCCATAATAACTGAATTAGTAATGACCAGCGTGATGCTGCATTCACCTTTCAGTAGCAGGTAGTTGGTCTCCATGGTGTGATTGATGATAACCCCCCTTCCCTTCCATCCTGGTCCCGCCTGTCCAGGGTTCTGCCCCCATGTCGTACCCCATGTCTCCACCGGGGGCCCCGGTTGGCCTGCCGCCCTGCTCTGGCCCCGCCCAGCTCCCAACATGTTCGGTGGTCTTCAGCGGACAGCACTACCCGGTCTGTAGCGCCCCCCCCCCTCCTGTGAGTGTTGCTGTGAGTTTCCTTTGGTTGGTTGGGTGGGTGTCCAGTTTGGCTCTAACCTTTAGTCTCTGAGGACTTGGCCCACATTCATGTGTGTTTTGACAGCTTTCTAGGGACAGTCGAGCAGTGCTATTATTACCGCAAGTGAAAAGCCCCTGTACAAGAAAAAAAAGGTACCTGGTTTAGCTCAGTCTTTGAGTTGTATGCAAACTGGAATTCCTTACAACGCAAGTAAACCCCCGGTTTCAGCTGCAATTGTGCAGCACAGTTCCTTTGCACTGTCATGTTGTTGAGTCAATTAAGGTAATAACCATCCGCCAGCAATGTCCTGACATCAAAAGCGAATGTGGCTCGGTGAACCTGGATGAGTCCCATATGTCTGGCGTAGTGTGTACAGCTGCCCAGGAGACCCGTAAACCTGGGCATACTGTACAAAATGTTGTTTCATGCTAACTCTTACAATACGAGTAAATCGTCTGCAATGTAAAGCCAAAATTCACGATTTATGTGCCCACGCTGTACGGTCCGATTTTCAAGGCACGACACAGGTACTCCTGTCCACATTCTGGCTATTGACAAAGATTTATTAAAAGCTCCTTGTTTGAGTCTGAAGATGTTTGTTTGTTTCTAACCCTTAAAAAAAAGAGGTGCAGCTTGTGGGAGTGTGTGTGTTTGGTGGCTGGCATAATTGGCCTCACCTGGCCCAGTTAGAGTCTGGGGGGGTGGGGCTGCAAGCCTGTGGTGCCTTGGCCAATCAGTGCACCACAGGTCAAGTCAGCCACCAGCACACACACTCGGGGACTGCTAGAATGCTCGCTGTTTACCATCTGCTCTGTTCATTTCATTTGACAAACTACAATGAACCACAAATTTGCCTGTGTCCTTGGAGGAGCCCTGTACAAAACCAAGTTTTGTCGCAGATACTTTCTACACGGCTATTTCCTCACGTTCCTCTCATTCACATCGGTCGTGATAAGAGGAGGAGGAAACGTCAAAGAGCCACGTCTGCTGTTGCCACAGCTTGACCAACCGGGCCTCTATATTTCCTGTCCACTGTCGCTTTCAGACCATCTATTTGCAGGTGCTGTGAGAAAAAAAGCACTGATCTTGGGGAATGGACTTGTGGCTCTGCTTCAACTGTGGGAGATCCACTGCTGCGGTCAGGAGCAGTGGATCGAGCTCCCCCTGTATTCTGCATGGGAAACAACGCCCGACAGCTGGAATTCGGCCCAACTCTAAAAAAGTTGTGCGGCTCAAAAATCATGTCAAAATGGGCTGAAATCAAACAGTGTATGCTAGGGTGCATCAAATTGCAATGCAAAAATTAAATCTCAACATATGAATCTGTTCGGGGTTGCATTTTGTTCGGACACATAAAAATGATTTGTGCAAAGTTTGGGAAAAATTTATTGAGATTTAGAGGTGGAACATAGCATGTGAAAAATACGAAAATGGGCCTTTTTGGGTGTTTTCCTAGATAAGGCATTTTCAAAAACGGCAAGAAATTGTTTTTGAGAACAACATTTATTTTGAATAGAACAACATTTATTTATTTAAGAACAAAATGTTTGATAACATTGAAATTGTTTTTCGAACATGTCTCAAGCATCTTAGAGTCCTAGTCCTGGTCCAGCTTGCGCTTGCAGCAGCGGAGATTTGGCTGTTTTGAGCGGTCATGCTCAACTGCCTGTAGCACATTTTGCAGGTGCTCCTCACTCCTGACGTCAGTCTGACGTCAGTTTGACACCACGCTCGGCACAGTCATTCACAACATTGATCACAACATTCTTCTTACGCTCACGGGTGGGTGTGTTCTCAGCCGGTGGAGCAGCTGTTTCATCTGCATTGCTCTCCTCATCACTTTCGCTTTCCAACACCACCATGCTGGACATCGCAGTCATCTCCTGCTGCTCCTTGGTAAGGTATGCCTGCTGCGCTGCTTCACGCTCCTGTCTCCTGTCCTGTATTTTGATGCACCCTAATGGACATCTCTGCTACATCACTGCTACATCACTGGGGTCTTTTGAGTCGTGGACAGCCAGTGACATCACCTCAACTTGTTTGTCAACTTGTACCCGAAAGGGTAAGAATCCATCTGTTGTCAGAGCTTTGACTATTCTGATTGTTGTTGTGATGGACATTGGTATTTTTCAGCTAGACCAAGTTCGATGTCCGACGATGTTCTTCACCTTATCACCGTTCACTAAATTCCACTGCACTCCACTTTCAGCAAAGCATGCATTATTTGACTGTTTAACAATCTGGGAAAGGTTTATCATAGAATTGAGAGTGTCTCACAGGAAATCTAGTGCGTTAAATATCTGGACCTGCCAGGAAGTCAAACGTGTAGAACAGACAGACAATCCTTGCTGCCCACGTCTCTCCAACCACTCTCGCAAATAGTGCTGTGCCCCCTCCTGATCATGGGAGTAAATGTTGTGTGGCAGAATGGAAAAGGTAATCTAATACTGTTAAAAGGTATTGTTGATAAATTGAGGGGACGACGATTGAATTGACATTTTAGAAAAACTACATTTGCCCAGTATGCGCGGTGTAAACCACACCCACTTCTTAGTCTTCTATCCAAATACAGATACAGAGACAGATCATTTTGTTGACTAAACACATACAATTAATGATGTCACTATTCACCTCTAATATCAAAACACAGGGCCAACACTAAACATGTTAGATCTGTTAAAAAACAAATTATACAGAACATTGCTTTTGTTGAAAAAGTGACAGAAACTGCATCAAATTTACTACCGTATTTTCCAGACTATATGTTGCACCTGAGTTGGTTTTTATAAATAAGATACAAGTCTCTTTGGTGTATAAGTCGCATTTATGTTTTAGCGGATGGTCTATTATTGTTTTTGGCGTAATAGCATGCTGCGTGTAATCCATATAACTACCGGTATACAGCCAGCCAGCTGTTTAATCCATATAACTACCAGTATACAGCCAGCCAGCTGTTTAATCCATATAACTACTGGTATACAGCCAGCTGTGTTTAATCAGTATAACTACCAGTATACAGTCAGTTTTGTGTAATCCATATAACTACCAGTATACAGCCAGCGGTCTGTTGTTTAATTAATTAAAAAAAAAAAAAAAAATGTAATTACCGGACGGACAACCCCCCGTCTTTTATTGTCGCGGTTAACACCATTAGCATTAGCATTATATCTAATAATTTAAGGTGTCGGAATGTGTCATGACTTGGAGTGTAATGGTACATCCGTACACATTTTTTTCGGTTTTGTGCGGCAGTTTGATGTGTACCCAAATTCAGCAGAACGAAACACATGTTGTTCACCATGTATGCTAAATATTATTCATTTAGACAGCATTGATTGATCAAAGGACCGCTAGCCACAATGCTAACACTAGCCGCAACACTAGCACGACCCTACCCCTAACTGTGATGGTAACGCTATATAATCAACACATAGTATAATGAGATAGTTAGTTTACAGTAAATTAAACTCATGATGTTATATTGGACAAAGCAAAATATCACTGAAAGTAATTTAATATGTGTGGGAGTTCACAATACAGTACATGCTTAGCTAGTGAACTAATGACCAAAGTTGTATTTCATTGTATTTCGCTATTTAGTTTTTCATTTTACATTCAGAGACTGTCATTAGTGTTTGATAGTTAGTTCCATAAATTTGCATTACCATTGATGGACACACAGTCATTTTTTGTGACACACAGTGACGAAAGACTTTGGATTTGTGATGTAGATATTGTTTTGGATATTCCAATATCTTCTTTGTAAATTGCATTGTATTGGTTGCATGAACATTTTAATAAATGGAGTGTTGATTTCCCTGTGTAAATTGTCATCTTGAAATGTAAATACTTATGGTTACAGTATTCAATCAGTTGCGTAGGTAAATAACACCAGTGCATGTCCCTTGTAGAGCCTCCGCAATGCTGGTTTCCCAAGATTAGATTAGATTAGATTAGATTCAACTTTATTGTCATTGCACAGAGTACGCATACCAGTACAACAAAATGCAAGATCCTTCATTCACTGCCCTTTCACACCCTTTGCTGAGTGAATCATCAGTCTTGACCCCGCCTTCCGGAAGAGGGTCCGCCCAGTGACGTCGATCCGACGTCTGACTTTGGCTCTAACTCTCAGGTTGGGCTCTCTGCCTCCTGCCCTACCAAAGGGGGGCCCTCTTCACCTCCTTGCCGGACCCCATCAGTGGGTCAAAACTCCCTCCATTTGTCGCCTGATTTTCAGGTCCTTCAGTGTCGGTCCTGCGCGTTGTGTAGTGGTAATTACCCGGTTATTAGACCCAAGCTCCGTACCTTTCACTTGACCCTACTAGCCACGCTGTAGTGCAAAACCCTGTTTAGCTCAGTCTATGATAACGGTAAACATCGGTCGATGCCATGCAATCCACGCAGTCTTGTCTAGGATGAAGGGCAGCTGACCACCCTTTGAAATCCGATGAATCGCTCTGCCCACTTTGAATGCTTACCTCCGAACTCCAGACCCCAGGACTCGATGCACAGAACGAAGCTGACCATGGCTACCCCACCGAACTCGAAGCAGTTATTTGGGACAGAAACAACCACCATCCGATCACTAACCACAAGATCCCCAGCTAAGGCGAACCAAAGGCCCCCGGTTCCAGGGTGGTGCCTCGTTATTATGAATTCAGATAAATATCTTTTTCATTTTAATAATTAATACTTTTCTAGGATTGTTATTAATTATAAGCTGATAACCGTTATTATAACCGATTATAACCGATATCACCGATATGCTACAGAGGTCTATTGGCATCATAGCTTTTATCATAATCTGCCAAGTGCCACCCCAATAGAATGACTCGAATGGCTGCCCCCCCAGTGGAAAAGTTATGGCTACGCCCCTGAATGTTATTGTTAGCTGGCTGGTCAAATCGGTAATCCTGCCATTTGCCACAATCTCAAAGTCAAGTCAATCTAATTTTATTAGTATTGCCCACATTATATATATATAGGCGATATGGGCCATATGATTATGACACCTGCCCCCTAGCCGTACTCCCTTGAGGGCAATAAATTACTCCCTTAATTAACAAGGAAGACATCTCTAGAAGGAACACAGAGTGGGGGATCCCACCTTCCAGGGAAGGTTCAGAGTGTAATGGGTGGCATACGAGCATGAAAAGCAGTAACAAAGCATTACAATTATAAGTGACAAAGTACAAATGATAAATCAAATAATAATACTGTAATGGGGTGCTGGCTGGAGTGCAAGCTGGTGGCCAGGTATGCAGTCATGATAACAGCAACACCCTAAAAATGTAAGATATCAAAACATGATGGTTAGATGGAGCAGAGTGAACAGGGAACATACAAGCAACGTCTACCTTAATAGGGGCACGGTGGCACAGTCGGTAGTGCTGTCTCCTCACAGCTAGATGGTCCTGGGATCGATTCCCGCCTGGGACATGGTTGGTTCTCCCCATGTATTCAGTGCTGGGATTTTGTGAACAGCTCTTTCTGTGTGGAGTTTCCATGTGCTCCCTGGGGTTCCTCCATATATATACTGTATATATAACCCCTCTAAAAACATGGAAGAAGACCGTCGCCTTGGAACGAGGTGGTCCCCCGGCGCTGCACTAGCTGCCCACCGCTCCTGGCCTGACCACGGAGGAAGATAGCCAGGATGGGTTAAAAGCGGAGGACCAATTTCACGGCGACACCTATGGGGGCGTGTATGTGTGGGGTGGGTTGGGAGGGCCGCCGTGCACGTGTGTATATGCATGGTGTGAACCGCGACAATAAAGACGGGGGTTGTCTGTCCGCTAATTATGTATCGGCAACCAGGAGGTGCTGACAGCGTGTTGATTTAGCTGGGAAGGGAACTTAGGGGCTCTCCTAGTAGCCAAAAGCAAGGGTACATTGGTGAGTAAATCTAGCCTTAAATATATCAGCAGAGTCAGCCTCCCTGCTTTATTTTATTAGCTTTTGTAATTGATAGAAGGCTAGACCCTGAAGACCGGAGGGGCTGAGAAGGACAATAGGGAACAATAAGGTCCTTCAGGAACGATGGTGCAGACCATGCAGGGTCTTGTAGATAAGAAGTAGCACCTTAATCTGATCTGTCATTTATTTGGAGCCAGTGGAGGTACAGGTAGTATGTTTAGATGCTTGTGTTGGCTTATCAAGCTTGTCCAGCGAGATTGTGCTAAAGTGCTGGTGCTAAGGTTGCTTGAAGGAGGATACGTGGCGCCGCTCCTATCGAATGTCGAAGGATGAGCGGTAGGAGACTCATTGATGTCTTTTCTAATTGATTTGATCTTGTGCTTGAAGGACTCCAGGATGTTGCTCATTGAGAGTCCATTTAGTGAGGTTATTTTTGCTTCAGCTCTTTTATAGTGCCAAAGAGGCACTTGTTGTTCTTGTTTAGGTTGATGGCACTGGAGAAGGAGGTGTTTCTGGATGTAATTAATGCAGTTTTGTAGCTGAGCAGGCTGTCATGCCACACAAGATAGAAGAACATTTGCGTTCAAGTTTTCAGCACTCACATTTGAGTATTGGGTGTCTTCGTTGAACCATGGCTCTGGTCTTTTTACTTTCCGCTTTTTAACTAGAGGAGCAGCAGAATCAATGGCTGTGGATAAAGTGGAGTTAAACCCATCGGTGAGGCTATCCACATAACCCCTGAAGTCAGCAAGGGGATCAAGTTACAGGGTCGGTCGTCCCTCGGGCAAGATACCACTGCCTGGAAAGGTAGCAGACAGTGTTCATAGAGAGCTGAGATATAAGGAGAGACACATAAACCTATCATTTCAACTCCACGGATCAGGACACAGTCCAACATGTTTCCACCAGTGTGAGTAGGCTGCTGGACATGCAGTTTGAGTCCAAATGTGTCTATGATGGACAGAAAAGCTTTTTCAAGAGAGTCAGATGGGTTATTCACATGGATGTTGAAAACCCCCATGAGCAGAACATTGTCAGAGGAAGTTGCAAGATCAGCTGCAAACTCAGAGAACTCATCCACAAAGTTGGGCAGTAGACTAGCCAAGAAAAATGGCATGATCTCTCTGCTTAATGGGAACGGAGGAGCTGAATGCAAGCACCTCAAAAGATGAAACAAATTAGCTACTCTTCGGGACCAGCTTCAAGAAAGAGATTTGACCGATTCCACCACCTTTCGTAGATTCACGTGATAATTGTGAGTTAACATGGTGGAGTAGCTTCATTTAGGGGCAGATGCATTTCTGATTTTAACCAGGTCTCACACAGTCCCAGGAAATGTATCCAATGCTCAACAATTAGATCCTGGACCAAGAGCGCTTTATTTGAAAGCGATCTGATATTCATGAATCCAATTTTGACCTCCTCTGGTGTATTATTAAAATCAGAGGGAGTTTGGGTACTGCTCAGTTCTGAGGAGGAGGACATTGGAGAAATAACGACATTCTCACTGAGTGGCAGTCACCTTCGGCTGCGGGCTTTGCGCCTCAGGACAGTGCGGGGCAGCGACACAACACTAATGGCAGTAGGTAAACTATAAACCTTGATGCTGCTGTGGCCTGAGCTAGGAGGCTCCTCAGTGTCTGACATACATCACCCAGGCTAACTAACTTAGAACCCACTCAGTGTTCTAGACTGTGCAACGCTGGCTATTGTGTTGCTAGCAGGCTCGCTAATCATCTGCATCTCAGTGTGCTGTAGGTGTGTCAAACCTGACTATGGCATCTATCTCTGTTTTCCGACATAATTGAGCCACCTATCCCCAGTAGGGTGAAGGCCTTATCCACAAAGCCTAGGCCCTTCTCTAAACAGTTTAGGGACGTTAACCTACTATATTGCTCATCATTACCCCTGACAGGTAGACGGCCAGAGATAATGAATCGTTGCCCACACCTCTTTCTTGCGAAGTCACACAGCCTAACTATGTTGCTATTTGTGACTTCAGATTGTCTCATCTGACATAATTTGTGCCGGCATAAAATACAATGTCAAAGCCAGTGTCGGTGTTGGGTGCGTCTAATCTCACTGTGTGTGTGTCCTTGCCTGCAACCTAAGATTAGCTTCTATGTTGGGAGCCCTGGTCTCTGGTAAGCAAATAACACGTAACAGAGTGGCCTATGACCAGCGAGGGACTTGCCTTTGCAAGTAGTGTCTAATGCTAGTGCTAACGCTAACCCTATGAGGAGGCCTGCCGCTTACCGTGTTGCAGAGAAAACAGCTCCAATGTGATGATGCAGTTTCAATACAAATCACACAAAAAACACAGCAGTGATCGGATTTACAGTACAGAGTGCTTAAAAAGCAATCACATTCGATAAACAGTACCAATACTAGGATACAGATAATATTTCGCAAATGTGACCGGGTAACCTAACCAAACAAACCAATCCAATGATGCTGGTGCAGCATCACCAGCGGATACAGCATCACTGGCGTCACAGCAGCAGCGTCTGAAACATACTCATCATTAGTGGGTGTGAAAAAATGTGATTGCTGGAAATATAATTGTTTGAAGAGGGTTTAAATACAACAAATACACCCAATCTGGTCACGTAGCCTAGCCTAGCAATACTACTATTATCTATTCTGTTGGAAACAAATATGCCATTGGCCTACACTGCTTTTATCCATACCACAACTTCCTTCACCAGCCTTGCAAAACTCTTTCAATGAGTGCACATGCACATACACACAGTCACAACAACAATACAGCTGCCCCTTGTCCTCACTCAATCACTACAGGGCTCCGGCAGGTAATATAAAAAAAACCATCTGTTTAGGAGTTTTTAAAAAGTGGCTTATATTATGGAAGACCGTGATTGTGATGTGTGTGACTTTCCTGACAATTGGTTAGGTCAAATGTGTTAGGAAATAGGCTTTTTTTCCTTTAGGACATTTTACAATCTGCCCAATGAGGGAACAGCTTGTGAATGTATCAAATGTAAAAACCATCCCATTCACTGACATCTTTTTTTTACAATACATTTTTCTTTCACTCTCTCTGCAGTCAAAACAGAGGAGAGATTTGGAGGACACAGACACAGTGATCAGGGGGAACAGGCCAAACGGAGACTCTGGTAGGTTGTGTAGTATTCTTTCGCACATTCCACTGAGCATCGGCACTTTTCATTTCACTGCATATCCTGTATGTGTCTGTGACTGTGTGTAAAGTTCTTGATCTTGAATCTTAAAAATGAAGCACTGCAGTGCTGCCGATATGTTCTGGCCTACACAGTCTCCAGATGTGAGAGAGCATGTTTGTTTGGTACAGACCCCAACAGATGTGACATCACAATCGTGTTTTCAGTGAAAAATTGTGACGCGACATCATGATTTCCTCCAATAGTGCCGTGTTTTCTAGACTCACATTCTTCTCGACGCACACACACACACACATTGTATTTCCTTCACTCAGTGGAAGGATAAGTGAAATGTTTCCTGATTAGGGTTCTGTTGCAGTCAGAGTCAGAGAGAGACAGAAAGGGGAAAATGTACAATGTACTTGAATCTGCTACCCTGATTCTGCACGAGACCTATTACTTTCTCTTACAGTGACCGTCAAGCTGTTGCCATGGCAATTGAAATTCTGTGCCTTTTTTTGGTTATGTTACAAACAGCTTTTGTTTGTACTTGGGTTTGTAGAAAGCCAACACATTGTCACAATAAGGAGATCAAATCAGTCGCTAAGTTAATGTGCAAGTGACCATTTAAACACACCTCTGGTAAGAATGCTGTTCCCTGCATTAACCGACCAGTGCCTTAGCACAGTAGTATGGTGAAATGGCTCTAATTTCTTCATTTTCGTTCATTTTCGAAATCACCATCTCGGGCATAACTCGGCACAACTTTATACGACACATTATACTGCATCATTGGAAAATGAATTAGCCACCAAAGATTGTTTAAAAGTGTGATTCCACAAATATTTTACAATTCAAATGTATGTGTGTTTTCTTGTACATCTCAATACATTGTGATGTGTGGCTCTGGCATTGTTGCATGTCTATGCTGCCACCTCCATATGGTCTATCTAGCCACATTTCTTCAGGCCTATCTTTTTCCTTTACTGTTTTAATGTCCTTGGCCATCTTGTCAGATAGAAAGTCTTGAACCTATTCTCAGATTCCTGCATGTTGTTTGTATCTCTGTCTCTGTCTCTGTCTCTCTGTTTATCTTAACAGCACAGATAAGAGCAAAGGCCCTCTCCCAAAGTAAACACAGAGCACATCTTACAGGGAAGCAGCCTGCTGTAACTTCAAACACACCCCGTTTTAACATAACTCACATAACACACACACACACACACACAAATGCACACACACATACAATATAATGACACAGGCCGCCCTGTACAAAAATACCAAATCAGTCACACACACACACACACACACAGCAAATGCATGAAAACTAACATGCACGCCAGCACACCTATATATATACAGTATACAGTATATATTTATATATATATGTGTACAAATATGCATGCATACAAAGTGTAAGCGACTGCAGCAATGCAGGGCCATTGAGTACATTAGCATTGAGTACATTACTCTTGTAAACAGTGAGTTGGGCCATGGAGCGTCACCAGCGGAGTGAACAAAATAGCTTGCTAGCCGGTTGTTTACTGGCTGTCACATCACTATTAAGATTAAAGTGCAGAGACTACATGTTCTAGATTGTTAGCCCAGTTCCAAGCCTATTATTACTTGCTGCTTCGAGAGGCAAAGCTTTCAAAACCGTCATTTTTCTCACCAGCTGTCAGACAGGTGTGTTTCCGCATAACATGTACAGATAAAACATTATTTCTGTTGGCCTTGTTTGCATTTTTCCATGCGATTCATATATATGTACACATACAGTACATATGTACTGTATAACATTGGGGGTGTGTATCTCACCCTCATAGGTGATCCCATACATACTTATAGTATGTAGATACACAGTGTACAATACAGATGCATCTGTAATGATCTTGTATAATGTGGTTTCAAACCTGATTCAATATGATTTGATATAACTCGGATTCCATTTCGATATGATTTAATACATTTAATTGAATATATTAATTTAAATAAAATATGTAATTTGTGGACAGGCCTACATAAAATGCTCGACCAGTGTTCGGACTATGTTTACTATTATAAATATATGAATCATATAATATATATGGACTAACAAGCGGGGGGAAGTATTTTGACATGGCTACATGTCATATTTTACCAATTGTAGTAATATAGCCTGAGAAGGACCAGCATACATATATTTATAAATAACCAATATTGGTTCATGTTATGGGTATATGATACAATTATTATTGTTAATATTAGGTGAGTGCTGCTAGGCACTGCACAGCTATTCATGTGCATGTGTGCTTGAAATGGCACCCTATTACTAATGATAATGAATCTATACGACTTTAAAACATTTCCAATCTCAAGTGTGTGCTTCTCTTGGTCATGTCCACCCATTACTTTGTCCACTCTTCCTTTGTCCATTCCCGGCGTTCTCCTGGTCCTCCTCCTTCACTCCCTCCTGCCGTTCCATTCTCAGACTCTAGATCTTTTTATTCTCTTTTAATCACTACATTTCAAGGCCTCAATTCAAGGC
>OMOU01095539.1:0-11861 GCA_900312585.1 Malacocephalus occidentalis
GGATCACAGCGCATCACCTACAACGGCCGCAACCCCAGGATCCCCAGGACCCCCAGGACCCCCAGGACCCGCCACCATCTACCGAGCTACAGCTTAGTCATCCACACACCCATATAAACTCATATAGGCCCATACTGGGGGTGCACCTATCACGCATTTTGGGAACTATCCCAATGTATTCACGATCGCTCGTGATCGCCTTATCACCGATGTATTTATTTATTGTGTGATCGGCAGAACACCAATCCGAACGCCCCCCCCCAAAAAAAGTCATTTACTGCAGGGTTCACATATAAAATCGATTTATAGACATAGCCTACGTTATTAGCCACAGGGGAATTACTCCGTGACATAATACATATACATAATAGTAGCTGGGTGGGGCATATGGAACAACAGTAAAAGATGGATACATAACCTGCCTGCAGATGCTGAGAAGGAGCTTATTTGGCCTTGCAGAGTTTATTCTATTCTCCATCAGAGTCCACTGATGGGCAGTGAATGTGGCAGGCAGTTCAGAAATCAGCAGCGTAGGCACGCAGCATGCATTTCTGCCCGACCGCTCAGCATATAGAAGACGCTAGTCCACCTGGCTGGCCGGCACACCTCTTAACGGGCTGCCCCAGTTGGATCCGAGTATCCTGCAGCCGCAAATGTGACGTCTCCAGTGTGGACCAAAGGCTTGAGAAACCTCTGACAGCATCCACTGAGAATGACTCGGTTGTCCGAGGCTATAACTTTTGCCGCATTATCCTGAGCCTGCATGTTTTCGGTGGTCTGTGTCACATTTTTCACACTTTTTCCAAACGCGGCCACTATTCTTGTGACTGCATGGGAAGTCGGTTGATGATGGCAATCCTTTTTGGTGACTGTCAGCCATTTGTATTTGCTATACTCTGATGGATGGCCAATGTGCGCGCCAATGCTTTGCTGCTTCTGTGGCGCTGCCGTACAGCCTCAACGCCGGTGCGAGTCCATTTGGAAAGGCGCCTGGCTCTCCACCGTGTACAAGCCCACCGTTTCATTCTTTTAGACATATATATATATGCAAAGAAAAAGAAAAGAAAAAAAAGTATTATTAGTTAGAGTATTATTAGTTCTAGGTAGAGTAAGAAGAGCAAGTTTCAAGCTCCTCATAATTGCTAGGCTAACCCCTTGCTGGTAACCAGCAAAAATTGGGCAGGGTTGGGTGGCATCTGTTCTACTGATATGGTGAGATTTTATATCTCCTTAATTAATGCAAAGCGACTGTACAGGCAGTTATTATGAGATGCTCTGGCAATTAAAACAAACCTATTGTGTGGTTTCTGAAAGCATTAATTGTTATTAATTTCATTAATAACAACATTCCCCGCCAAAGAATCGCCACCTTATCGTGGTGGTGGGGGAGTTTGGGTGAACCTGAGAGCTGTGTAGCCCCTGGTAGGGTCTCCCAAAGCAAAGTGGTCCCAGGGGAGGGACCAGACTAAGACCCCCATGAAAAGGCTTTCAAAGAACTATGCTACCTCGCCCGGACAAGGGAACCCGGGCCCCCCTTCTGGAGCCAGACCTGGGAGGGGAGCTCGTTCGCAAGCGTCTGGTGGCCGGGCCTGGATCCACGGGGCCCGGCCGGGCCAAGCCCGAAAAGGCAATGAGGAGCCGCCTCCCTGTGGGCCCACCACCTACATGGAGAAACATTGGGGTTGGGTGCACTGCAAACCGGGCGGTAGGCAAAGGCGGGGTCCTGGGCGCGCGGATCCCCGACATCGCCCACTGATTCTAGGGACGTGAAACGTCACCTCGCTGGTGGGAAAGGAGCCGGAGCCGGTGCGGGAGGTGGAGCGGTACCAATGGTTGGGCTTACCTCCACGTACAGCACCGGTTCCGGAACCAAACTCCTGGAGAGGGGCTGGACTCTCTACTACTCTACTTTTTACCCAAGGTGTGAGGCGCCAGGTGGGTGTGTGGATACTCACAAGTCCCCGGCTGATGCCGCTGTGTTGGAGTTTTCCCCGGTGAACGAGAGGGTCGCCTCCATGCGACTGGGGGGGGGAAGGCTCTGACTGCTGTGTGTGCTTATGCACCAAACAGCAGTTCAGAGTATCCGGCCTTCTTGGAGTCCTTGGATCAGGAAAGGGTGCCATCCGGGGACTCCATAGTTCTACTGGAGGACTTCAATGCGCACGTGGGCAACGATGGAGAAACCTGGAGGGAGGGTGATTGGGAGGTATGACCTGCCCGATCTGAACCAGAGTGGTGCTTTGTTGTTAGACTTCTGTGCTAGTCATGGACTGGCCATAACAAACACCATGTTCGAACATAAGGTGGCTCATAAGTGTACCTGGTACCGGACCACCTTAGGCCAAAGATCAATGATCGACTTTGTTGTTGTATCAGCAGACCTGCGGCCGCATGTTTTGGACACTCGGGTAAAGAGAGGTGCAGAGCGGTCAACTGATCGCCACCTGGTTGGATCAGATGGTGGGGGAGGCTGCCAGACAGACCTGGTCAACCCAAGCAGGTAGTGAGGGTGAACTGGGAACGTCCGTAGGGTCTTTAACTCTCACCTCCGGAAGAACTTCTCTTGTATCCCGGTGGGAGGTTGGGGACATGGAATCAGAGTGGGCCATGGTCAGAGCCTCCATTGCAGAGGCGGCGGCTAGGAGCTGTGGTCAGAAGGCTGTCGGTGCCGATTGCAGGCTGCAGCCTCAGCGGTCGCCGAAGCAAAAACCCGCGTTGGAGAAGTTCGGGGAGGCCATGGAGAAAGACTTTCGGTTGGCCTCAAAGAAGTTCTGGAAAACCATTTGGCGACTCAGGAAGGGAAAGCAGGGCTTAGCTCAGGCTGTACTCAGTCGGGGAGGAGAACCGCTGACCCAGACTGAGGATGCTGTCGGGCGGTGGAAGAAACACTTTGAGGAACTCCTGAACCCGACCAACACGCCCTCTGCGGAAGAGGCACGATGGAGCAGGTCGCCAAAGTAGTCAAACAGCTCTTCGGTGGCAAGGCGCCAGGAGTGGATGAGATTCGCCCTGAGATGCTGAAGGCTCTGGACATTGTGGGGCTGTCGTGGCTGACACGCCTATTCAATATCATGTGGGGGTCGGGGACAGTACCTGTGGCATGGCAGACCGGGGTGGTGGTCCCCATTTTCAAAAAGGGCGGCCGGAGGGTGTGCTCCAACTATCGGGGGATCACACTGCTCAGCCTCCCTGGGAAAGTTTATTCCAGGGTACTGGAAAGGAGGCTCCGGCCGATTGTCGAACCTCAACTTCAGGAGGAGCAATGTGGTGGGGGGCATGGGAGTTTGCTCATCCAGTCTACATGTGCTTTGTCAACTTGGAGAAGGCTTATGACCGTGTCCCCCGGGAAATCCTGTGGGGGGTACTGCGGGAGTATGGGGTTCCGGGGCCGTTAGTACATGCCATTCAGTCCTTGTACAAACAAAGTGAGAGTTGTGTCCGTATTCTCAGCCCAAAGTCAAGCACGTTCTCAGTGGGTGTTGGATTCCGCCATGGTTGCCCCTTGTCACCAATTCTGTTTGTGATTTTCATGGACAGAATCTCAAGGCGTAGCCGAGGTGAGGAGAGTGTCTGGTTTGGGGACCTCAGAATTGCATCCTTGCTCTTTGCAGGCGATGTAGTTCTGTTGGCTACATCAGACCGTGACCTCCAGCATGCAATGGGGTGGTTTGCAGCCGAGTGTGAAGCGGTCGGGATGAGAGTCAGCACCAGACAACAAGTCTGAGGCCATGGTTCTCTGCCAGAAAACGGTGGAGTGCTCCCTCCGGGTTGGGAGTGAGTTGCTGCCTCAAGCGGAGGAGTTCAAGTGTCTCGGGGTCTTGTTCATGAGTGAGGGAAAAATGGAGCGGGAGATGGACAGACAGATTGGTGCGGCGTCTGCAGTAATGCGGGCGCTGTACCGGTCCGTTATGGTGAAGAAGGAGCTTAGCCGGAAGGCGAAGCTCTCGATTTACAGTTCCATCTACGTTCCAACCCTCACCTATGGTCACAAGCTGTTGGTAGTGACCGAAAGAACGAGGTCGTGGATACAAACCGTTTCCTCCGGAGGGTGGCTGGGCTCAGCTTTAGAGATCAGGTGAGGAGCTCAGGCATCCGGAGGGAGCTCAGAGTAAAGCCGCTGCTCCTCCGCATTGAAAGGAGTCAGCTGAGGTGGTTCGGGCATCTGACCAGGATACCCCCCAGGTGCCTCCCTTTAGAGGTTTTCCGGGCACGTCTGACTGGGAGGAGACCCCGGGGCAGACCCAGAACCCACTGGAGGGATTATATATCTCATCTGGCCTGGGAACACCTCGGGATCCCCCAGGAGGAGCTAGAAAGTGTTGCTGTGGAGAAGGACGCCTGGAAAGCCCTGCTTAGCCTGCTGCCTCTGCGACCCAGCCCCAGATAAGCGGAAGCAAATGGATGGATGGATGGATGTCTGTGGAAACTTGACGTGACTTTTTTGGCTGTTTTATCATGGCCAGAAGATTTGTTTAAATTCAAAAGGCTCTTCTGGTAAAGTAAATGGATACTGATGTTGTTAAGCCCCTGCTGTTAAGCAAAAGTTTAAATAGGAATCAATTTCCTGCCCTCCAGATGTAAATAGAACGTAATATGTGTATTTCGGAAGGTGGATGATTTTCAGTTGTTGTCAGAATGTGTCCGACACCACCTACTGATGTGGCTTGACAGATCATATCCCTAATGCATCTTGGCTACATGTATTTTGGTTTATGCTTAATGTACTATAAAAAAAACAATCTTGGTCGTGCAGCACTTTTTGTCTAGTTACTGCAATTTTGCTTGAATGCTTTGATTGTTCTCAGCTTCACTTAAAAGCCATAGCAGATGTTCCCATTTCACTTTGTGACTGCAGGGGCCCCCACCTGAACACACTGCATCATTATCACCCATTAGTGTAACAATAAAATAACATGTCAAGTGTTCTGATTGATGGTTTGTCCTGAATTCTGATTGGGCTGACCAACTGCACATCTCTCACTCTCACACCTGTCAGTCAGCCAATCACAACTGTCAACAGGGATTTTAACACACTATGTATAAATGTAATGTTGTGTGAGCAAATGGAAAATGCCTTAAGAGCCGAGAGGAACAAGGATTTTTTTCTGTACGCTACAGAGTTTGGTGTCAGACTGGTTGAACTTGTTGTGGGAGGAGTGACATGACAGCATGTCCACACTACTAACATAATGATGCAAGAAAAGTCAGTCAGCAGCTCTAAATTGTATGTTGAGTATCAACGCTTTTTTGTTTCAGATCATTGTCACACGATGAAACTTTTAGTTCACCCACCGACTGTTGGAGGTCTGGTACAACGACACAGATGACCAGGGAGGAATCTGTGTCCCCGCTGACTTCTCCACTGCTGGACACAAGCGTCGTGGACCCTGGTCCCCGGGAACCTTCCCGGGAGCTCTCACTGTCCTCGGCCCCCGAACACTCTGATAGAGACAGAGCCATCTCCTCTTCACTGGATGTGGGACTGCAAGCCATGGCTGAATCACTGTGAGAGAGACAATTCTATAGACAATTCTATAGACTATTTTCTATAGACAATTCTATTTTGATCTCAAATTAAATTGCAAAATGAAATAAAACTGAGATAAAAACTGTAGGCTTTCTGTTTTGCCCTAGCTAGACCCTTTATCATATTAACACTGAGGACCTCTCCACCCTTCCAGGGCATCCTCTAAGCGAGTGTGGCACATAGTTGTTGCTTTTGAATCATTTCTCAGGCTATGAAATTAATAGAGTGAGTAATCATAATGCAAGGGCTTTACAACTTCAGCAGAATGATTCACTCTTTCAAGTCAACTAGCTACTCTGCTACCCTGGCTTTCAATACCTAGGGAATGATGTAACTTGCAAAGTGTCTGCTTTTCCATCTGCCATCTGACGTTTAGAGATAGTATAACCTTTGCCATTTATTGATCAGGGGAAAAAATGCCATTTATATTTTAATAGTTCCTTTATTTATTCCCAAACATTTCCTTATTTTGATCGAAGCATTTTTTTCAAAAGCCAGACCATGAGAAAGTAATCTAAATGAAGATGTTTCATTGTCTTATTTTTGTTCAAATTTGGAAACAAAATTGCCCTGGAGCAGATATCTGGAGCAGACATCATTGCTTTTTTTTATCATTGACTTTTAGAGCAGATCTGTCCCCGATAATTATATTTTTGTGCCTGATTTGAACGTGTCATGCCACGGCCATCCACAGCCTGCATGGTGAAGCATGTGTTTAATAACAAGTTAATTTCGAGTTCAGGAAGACAAGTTTCTCTTTGTACCAGATCAAGAGATCCATGTACATGTCTCAGGCCTACCTGGTACACTAGAACACCTAGCTAGAGACCTGCAGCTTTCAGAGGTGTACAATAAGAATGAGGATAAACTAATATCATGTTGCATCTTGAAGTCGCCTTCTGAAAAGGTGGAACATTCATGGCACATTCTAGGGCTGGCTCAATACCAAATATTAGATTGCTTTGGTGTTTCCAAGCATCCACAGTGACTAGTTTATACACATGATAGTCTTTTGAGAGATTGGCTGGATGTACTGTATCCTTTGGCAGTTATGTCCAGCCTAATCTCCTTCCAACTTTCAGTAGACCATCTCTGCATCTCTCATTGATATGTGGTTTTATACACAATAACAATTTGTAATATCATTTTCACTATTCACATAAGGATACATGTGTTTCTATTTCTTTTAGGTGTTTCTGTGCTCCCTACAGTATCAGTTCCTTTCTTTGAGAATGTAATGGTATAGGAGGTCAGCTTTCACGACTTCACCTGTTGCACCGTGGGCCTGAGAGGCATGTAATTTCATCTGTGCTGTATGTCAATATAGCACATTTGACAAATAAAAGAACTTGAACTTTTGACAGAGAGTGTCCACCTATAGTTTTGCATGGAATTCATTATATGGACCTCAGTGGAAATCATGTTTGGAGTTCAGTGTGTTGGCATCTCAAAGAAGCCGAACTCAAAGAAAATGGGTCACCACTGTATAACATTCATGTGTCTTGTCAAGTATAAATAAACCTTGGGTAGAATAGGATGTCACGGGCCGATTGTCGAACCTCAACCTCAGGAGGAGCAATCTGGCCATGCAACCATAACCATAACCATAACAGAGACAAGACATCTCACACACACACACACAGCCAGTGGGGGGGGGGCATGGGAGTTTGCTCATCCAGTCTACATGTGCCCGTGTCCCCCGGGGAATCCTGTGGGGTTACTGTGGGAGTATGGGGTACCGGGGTCATTGGTACGTGCCATTCAGTCCTTGTACAAACAAAGTGAGAGCTGTGTCCATATTCTCTGCACAAAGTCAAGCATGTTTTCAGTGGGTGTTGGACTCTGCCAAGGTTGCCCCTTGTCACCAATTCTGTTTGTGATTTCCATGGACAGAATCTCAAGGCGTAGCCAAAGTGAGGAGAGTGTCCAGTTTGGGGACCACAGAATTGCATCCCTGCTCTTTGCAGATAATGTAGTTCTGTTGGCTACATCAGACCATGACCTGCAGCATGCACTGGGGCGGTTTGCAGCCGCATGTAAAGCGGTCGGGATGAGAGTCAGGACCTCCAAGTCTGAGGCCATGGCTCTCTGCTGTTAAATACCGGAGTGCTGCCTCCGGGTTGGGAGTGTGTTGCTGCCTCAAGTGAAGGAGTTCAAGTATCTTGGGGTCTTGCTCACGAGTGAGGGACAAATGGAGCGGGAGAAGGACAGATGGATTGGTGCGGTGTCTGCAGTAATGTGATCGCTGTACCAGTCCATTGTGGTGAAGAAGGAGCTGAGGTCCATCTACGTTCCAACCCTCACCTATGGTCACGAGCTGTGGGTAGTGACCGAAAGAACAAGTGGCCAAAATTAGTTTCCTCCGGACGGTGGCTGGGCCCAGCCTTAGAGATAAGGTGAGGAGCTCAGACATCCGGAGGGAGCTCGGAGTAGAGCCGCTGCTCCCAGGCGCATCCCTTTACAGGTTTTCCGAGCACGTCCTAACCCTGACCCCGAGGCAGACCCAGAACCCGCTGGAGGGATTATATATCTCATCTGGTCTGGGAATGCCTTGGGATCCCCCAGGAGAAGCTAGAGAGTGTTGCTGGGGAGAAGGGGGCCTGGAGAGCCCTGCTTAGCCTGCTGCCACCACGACCCGGCCCCGGATAAGTGGAAGAAAATGGATGAATGGATAGGATAGGATGTTGTCCAGTTGTGCCCATTTGGAGAGTCTGACCTGATATCCTATTAAACCACTTAAACTGCAAATCTACTTATTGGTGCAACTTCTTGGTTTGAGTCTTCAAGTTCATCCAAACTGAGCAGACTATTTCTGTTTCAACCATTAGAGGATCCATCTTTAAGATGGGGAAGTCACCTATTGATTCCCCCCTTTTCTGATGTGTCACCTCTGCTGAAAAACTTTGTCAGTTTTGAGGTGAAGGTAGTCGTGACTTCCGTCCATTTCCTGCTCAACGGGAGAAGGTCCTAAAGTCTAAAGACCTGTGCTAGTGCTGTGACATCACAGTCTTTTAATCCAACCATGTTGACCATTGACATCCTTTTTATTTCAGGATCACGACCAGCCAGTGGAGTAGGCCATTTCAGAAAATAAGGCACTGCAAACCAGTTGTTGCATGTCAGGAAGGCCTCAGGCATCTAGACACATTGTCTGCAGGATTACGGTTGGTCCATACATGTCTCCAGGGGGAAACATTGGATGCTTGATTGGATGAACATTTGATGTGTTTTCTGGATGTGCCATGAAGGTCTTGACTTTTGGGCTGTGGTGCTATGTGTCCAAACGACAGCGTTGAGGAGTGGGATTTGAAGCAATCTTGCATGCAACTTGTCATCTTTAACACTGCAAAAAAGCATGCCCCACATTAAAGAATCAGGCAGCTCACCAAACTTACTGTCCTTAGGTATGTTCTTTAAATCAGTGATGTAGGAATTTCTTATTCTGGGCTTCTGGCATTTATAGATAACTCATGTACAATAGATTCTTCCTTGGTTCACAGTCCTGTCTTTATGCATGCTTCATGCTGAACTATGTACCAGCCTTGCATAAGACTTCCTGATTACATTGTGACATCATCACTGCTACGTTTGGGCAAAAACCTGGCCTAGATTCCTGCCCCACAACCTAGATTTGACAGGCTACTTCTTTGGGCCCCCACCCCACAACACCTCAGCATGGAGGTTCTCTTGCTACTACTTTTTCCACTACCTATGTTGAACATCAGCAAGGATTCCATCCTTCTCACTTCCACAACAAGCCTGAGCATTAACAGAATAACAGAATAAACAGTTAACATACCTCTAGATAATACATAAAGACAAAAGTATTATTATCCTTCTTCTACTCAGGTTATATTCACCTAGCCCTGATACTGTTCTAAATTGTCTAAATGCTTTGGATGATTTTAACTCTAGATCTTGTAAACTTCAACTTGTCTCTAAATGTTGTGTCTTAGCAAATGTCCTTAAAAAGCTAGTTGGCAATCAGGTAAAGGATGTTTTTAATGACCAATTATATGATATAACTTCTGCCTCCCTTGAAGGGTGTCCCCCAATGCTCTGTGCTTGGGCCCATAGCGGCCTTTGTGACAATCTTCCTACTGCCATGTAACATCAATATATCTACCACAACTTGAGTGGGTCCTAAATAGGTTCTGAATGGGGATATATCCAAATTGATGGTATTCTCTAACCAAATGTCGCAGTCTATGTTCAGTTTGAAACTATTGACAGATTGCTATTTGTTTGCTGCACTCAAATATAAACTTGCTGAGACCAGGTCAGAGCTGCAGCTATGCTATAGCTACAGCATATAGAAGACAAGTGCAAAACACGCCTGAGCTTTAATTTAAGAGTGGTAAATGACCTCTTTGACTGCAAAAATCATAGGCAAGTATTTGGCAAGGATTGTGTGTGGGCAAATTAAAGACAAACAGGTATTTTGAAAACCGGCAAATGCAGTGATATAATGCTGTGCTTTTCTGCAAGTTGTGGGCTGTCCTGCTGGCAATTTTCCCTGCTCAGCTCTGCACACACTCAAAGGCCAATATGCACACCCACTACATTAACATCCAATGGATTCCAACCATTTCACCGCAATATAACGACTTTACAATTGCATTCGACAAAGTACCACATTCGGCAAAATGCTAGAACCATTTCAAAATGTACAAAAGGTACTTTACTGGTAGGCCAACTGGTTCACTGAACAACCCCAGTTGATATTGATCATCATTTGTGTCTGCGTGTGTGTGTGTCTGTGTGTGTGCACGCGCGCGTACAAATACATTGGGGTGGGGATCCCCCAAGTCCCAGGTCGTTACTGGAAAAGAGATTTTAATCTATGGCTCAACTGGTTAAAACCTAGTTATTAGTGGAAATTCAGAAAATAGGTTGAATCGAGGGAAATTGTACAATTCAAAGAAGACCCTACAGCTACTCAACTTTTGGTGGCACTTGTTTAACATTCTTTGGATGTATAACAAGTGAGAGTGTAACAGTTCTGCGGGTCTCTCCTTGTCCCTGCCTATTGTCGCCACACCTTCATTGAGCTCATCCTGTCCACATGAATCCACGCGGCTTCATTGCTACCTGCCTGCTTCTCTCGACTGGTAACACACCCCCACCCCCACTCGAGCTCTAGCTCCACTGGGATGAGCGGGCCAGAACAGGGGGATGCTACCGCCCCACCTCCAGGTGTCAGAGATGCAGGCGGGCGGCTCCATCCTGCGGCCGTTGCCTGCCCCACATCTGAAGCACTCACTGCCCCTTTACTGCCCCTTATAGCCTTTTATTCAACAGTAACTGCATCACTGTTGTGTTGTAAAGTCTCTCCAAGTATTAAAGTAAATGTTTGCTAGCCTGCTAGTTAATTTCCCAAATTGATTTAACCCATTCTGTCAAACTGCATGCTAAATAATTCCACCTTTTTATTATTGGTGCAATGCATATTTTGATTAGGATATGTCAACCAATACTCTCATTCAGTTTGAAGCATTGTAATTAAACGGTGTATTGTGTGTATTATACATTATATGTATTATGCAGATGTTGCTCCAATTTAGTCTCCCTCACTCCCATAGACGCCTCTTCTGATCGGCCACTCCCACCTTCAGGATCAGAGAGCAACCGCAAAATAGCCTAGATAGACAAGTCTCTTCTAATGAATCAAACAGGAGATCACACACCGCCTGAGCTTTATATGTTAGATGTATATAACAGTACATTTGATTTCATAATCTGACCAACTCCTATACACATCAAAACAAAACGCGCAAGCATATTATAAATAGGCTACTGCTGCTTATTACAGTTGTTGTTGTTGTTTTTACCATTATAAACGCATAGCACTCGTTTTATGTTAAACCGGTGAATATGCATGATTGCAATTGCAACGAGGCAAAAGAGAGGCGCATTCGCAGAGCATCGATACTGTGAAGCGTCTGTAAAACATCATACACGGTGTGTCTGAGTTTCTCTCACCTTCGTGGCAATGCGAAGTCTTCAGTGCACCTGTCCACCACCTCTTTTATACGCCATCGGACCCCGTATTCCTCCTAAAATTAACGCAAAGACGATAATATTATGATCGGAGATGTGGACTCGTCCTCAGCAGGGTAACGAGCACGGGCTTCCCCTGCCTTTCTTTGTATGAGCTGGAAGCGCATTCAAAAAACCTGTTTTAGTAATACTATTGTCATCACAATGGCCACGTCCCACAGCTACTCAACACGCAAACACATACTGTATGTTTTTATTAAACGTACATTTTGAAGTAGGACGCGAAATGAGAATCGAAGTGGCGAAGAAATGAGGGAAGACTGGAGAGATGAAC
>OMOU01095541.1:1246-12238 GCA_900312585.1 Malacocephalus occidentalis
CGTGATCCTTTTGACAACTCCGCTGTTTTTTCCAGTCGTGTTAGCTGCCCCATCACTCGTAATGCCTTTGCAATTACCCTAGCCCGCACTTTGTTATGAAAATAATCTAAACAATTATTACCTTTTTAATGAATTAGTATAATAAGTATTTATGCCGTGCACGCAAACTGTGTTGCTTTTATTTTGAAAAGCGTGACTTCTTTGTATTAGCGTATGGACGCGCGTGCGTGGGTGCAGCTACCTCAAAATGTCACCTCACGCCCAAAAAAATGACATTTATACTGAATGCCGCGTTTTCAACAAGACCTAAATATTTATACAGAATTTCATATATTTGTATAAATATTTACAGAATATCCTTATTCTGTCTGATTACCAGTAGCAGCTAATCAAAATCTATAATTGACTGCTTTTTACAACGGGAGAACATTAATATTGAGCAGAATTAAGTTCAAGTTATTGTTGGTCCGGCCCTTCAACACAGCTCAGGTTTCTCATGTGGCCCCTTTTAAAAAATAATTGCCCACCCCTGCTCTAGACCCTCTAGAACCTCAACCCCCCCCAGACCCTCTAGACCACATGTGTCAAACTCAAGGCCGGCGGGCCAAATCCGGCCCACCACCTCATTCTATGTGGCCCGCGAGAGCTCACAAAGAATATAACTTGCTTATCAGGCCGGATTGGCCATCAGGAGCATGCAGGACATTAAAAAGCAACAAAACAGATTTTGGATCATTTGGATCATGTGTCATTCAAGCAGCAGAAAACTTGGCACGCTCGTAACTTGTGTTCGCAAACAGCAAGCGTGAGATAAATTAGATTAGATTCAACTTTATTGTCATTGCACAGAGTACGCATACCAGTACAACGAAATACAGTTAGCATCTAACCAGAAGTGCAAAAGTAGTACCAACAGTGCAACAGTAGAACAGTGAACAGTAACAGTAAGCAGTATGAGCAGAATATACATAGAATGTACACCATCTACAAGGAATATATTGAATCTGCGGAGTGCATATAGGTATGTCTCCATAAATATATATACAGTGAATGCTATACATTGAGGTATGTACAGTATAGGCAGAGATATACTCAGTGTGTATACACTGGGGTGTACAGCGGGATATATACGGGGAGCAGTGCAAGTGTCTGACGGGTCCCGGTCCGGAGTCGACGTGCAATGTGGGATCTGCAGAGAATATACAGAGAGAACCGTGGAGTATATACAGTACATGTACAGTACAGAGTATATACAGTAATGTACAATAATATACAGTATACAGGGTAGTGCAAATGTCCAGTCTGATGGTAGTGCTGGAGTCAGTGGGCAGTTAGGAGGGTGGTGGTGGTGTAGGGGAAGGGGGTAGGGAATAGTGCAAATGTGCAGATGTCGGGGGTGGGGGGACCCACCGGGATGAAGAGTTCAGAAGTGTGACGGCCCTGGGGAAAAAGCTGTCTCTGAATCTGCTGGTCCAGGTCTGGAGGGATCTGTAGCGCCTCCCGAAGGGGAGGAGGTTTAAGAGAGAGCTGTCCTTGGCAATGCTGCGCGCCCTTCGCAGGCAGTGCTTGCGCTGGACAGCCAGGATGCTCTCGATGGTGCAGTGGTAGAAGTTCACCAGGATCTGACTGGAGAGATGTACCTTCTTTAGTCTCCTCAGGAAGAAGAGGCGCTGGTGATCCTTCTTGACCAGGGCGGAGGAGTTGAGGGACCAAGAGAGGTCCTTGGAGATGTGAACACCCAGGAACTTGAAGCTGGTGACACACTCAACCTCCGTTCCATTGATATGGATTGGGGAGTGTGTGACACCCTTGGTCCTCCTGTGGTCCACGATGAGGTCCTTGGTCTTCTTGGTGTTGAGTGCCAGGTTGTTTTTGGCACACCACACTGTAAGGTGCTGGACCTCCTCCCTGTAGGCTGTCGTTGTCGCTGATGAGGCCCCCCACTGTAGTATTGTCTGCAAACTTGATGATGGAGTTAGAGCCATGCACAGGTATGCAGTCGTAGGTGAATAGGGAGTAGAGCAGAGGACTCAGCACGCAACCTTGTGGGACACAAGGCTGAGTATTCAGGGTGAGTGTTGAGGAGGTGTCGTTGTTCAGTCTAACAGACTGGGGTCTGTTGGTGAGTAAGTCCATTATCCAGGTGTAGAGGGAGGTGTTGATGCCCAGCTGAAGGAGTTTGGATATCAGCTTGGAGGGGATGATGGTGTTGAATGCTGAGTTGAAGTCGATAAACAGCATTCTCACGTAGGTGTTTTTGTTGTCCAAGTGGGAGAAAGCGGAGTGTAGCACCAAGGATATGGCATCGTCCGTGCCCTTGTTCTGGTGGTAGGCGAAATGGAAGGGGTCGAGTGTGGGTGGTAGGCAGGTTTTGAGGTGAGCCAAGACCAGCTTCTCAAAGCACTTGGTAATGATGGGGGTGAGTGCAACGGGTCGGGGGCAACTGCTTGGGTTAGTGACAGGTTGAAGATGTCCGTCTAGACCTCAGTCAGCTGCGTGGCGCAGGCCCTGAGCACCTGACTGGGGTTGCCATGAGGGCCAGCGGCCTTCCGTGCGTTCACCCTGCTCAGTGCCGCACCTAGGAGGAGGAGAGTGTTAGTGGCTGGTGATCTACAGGAAGGAAACTTGATGGCCCCATCATGGTTGTCCCTCTCGTAGCGAGTGTAGAAGGTGTTCAGCTCATCCAGGAAGGAAGCATCACTGGATGGTAGTGTGGAGTTGGTTGGTTTGTAGTCTGTGATGGCCTGGATGCCTTGTCACATGCGTCGGGGGTCAGAGTTCTTGAAGTGCTGAGTCTGCTCCTTCTGGCCAGACCTTTTACTCAATATTTATTTGTAACAATTACTAATATTTTGAACATCATTTAAGAATCCCCCTGGACTGGGGTGGCCTGACTGGGACTCTATTTCCCGGCTTGAATGTTTCCCGTTCAGCCCTAAATTGTACAATAGTTAGACACTTGAATGTCTGCTTGCATATATGTTTCCTAGACTTCTACTTCATAGCTAGTTATTAATTTATTGCTAAGTTATTACTAAGTTATTACTACAACCAATTATCATCAAATGCAGATGCAATTATATAATATGATAGAGTACATATATTCATTTCGTCTTACCGGCCCTTTGAGGGCAACCATAACGCTGGTGTGGCTCAGGGTGAAATTGAGTTTGACACCCCTGCTCTAGACCCTCTAGAACCTCAAAATCTCAACCCCCCAAGACCCTCTAGACCCTCTAGACCCTCTAGACTGTCTGGACCCTCTAGAACCTGTTGAATCCCTAGACCCTCTAGACTGTCTAGACCAGGGGTGTCAAACTCAATTTCATCCTGGGCCACACCAGCGTATGGTTGCCCTCAAAGGGCCGGTAAGACGAAATTAATATATGTACTCTTTATCATATTACATAATTGCATCTGCATTTGATGATTATTGGTTGTAGTAATAACTTAATTAATAACTAGCTATGAAAGCAGAAGTCTATGAAACATAATTGCAAGCAGACATTCAAGTGTCCAACTATTGTACAATTTAGGGCTGAACGGGGAACATCATTCAAGCCGGGAAATATAGTCCCAGTCAGGCCACCCCAGTCCCAGGGGAATTCTTAAATGATGTTCAAAATATGAGTAATTGTTACATATAAATATTGAGTAAAAGCAGAATACTTCACAACTGCATTAAACATGTATTGACACACACACACACTCGTCCACTCTAAGGCTTACGGTAAAACGTCCTTCCCATCCCACGTTTGGTTGACGAGGTAACTTAATAATAATAATTAGCGGACGGACAACCCCCGTCTTTATTTGTCGCGGTCACACCATGCATGTACACCCGTGCACGGCGGCCCTCCCAGTCCACCCCCCACACACACACACACGCCGGTGTCGCCGTGATATTGTTCCTCCGCTTTTATCCCATCCATGGCCATCTTCCTCCACGGTCAGGCCAGGAGCGGTGGGCAGCTAGTGCAGCGCCCGGGGACCACCTCGATCCAACCGCCACCGGTCTTCTTCCATGTTTTTAGAGGGGTTATATATAAAGTGTATATATATGGAGGAACCCCAGGGAGCACGGGGAGAACATGGAAACTCCACACAGAAAGGGCTGTTCACGAAATCCCAGCACTGAAGGTAAAAGCCCAGGCGGGAATCGATCCCAGGACCTTCTAGCTGTGAGGCAACAGCACTACCGACTGTGCCACCGTGTCTGAATCTAGTGCCGACGAGATTCAGACACGGAGGAACGGACATTATTGTGTAGGTCCCGGTATCTGCAAATTTGTTGAAAACGAACCATGTAAGCGGTGCGCGCTCTCTCTCCGTTTCTCTATCTCGCACTCGTTGTTTGCGCACGCAAATTACGAGCGTGCCAAGTTTTCTGCTGCTTGAATGACACATAGATGATCCAAAACCTGTTTTGTTGCTTTTTAATGTCCTGCATTCTGGTGATTCTTTTCCCGCCCCCTGCTCAAGCGGCGGCGTTGATGTCAATGTGTCATTGCAATATTGCGCCGCCGCGACTAAGCACTGGCCTGGTCCGCCTCTCGGTGGACTGACTACGGGCTTCTTTTTTCTTTTTCAATCTGCGACCTGCGGACCATATAGACGACCAAGCCACTGGGAGTTCCCGGTCCTCCTGATGGTCAATCCGGCCTGATAAGCAAGTTATATTCTTTATGAGCTCTCGCGGGCCACATAGAATGAGGTGGCGGGCCGGATTTGGCCCGCGGGCCTTGAGTTTGACACATGTGGTTTACATGATTCCTATAGGGAAACATTCACATCCTGTAATTTTGCGATGAATGTCAGTCTGACCTGGGCTGGGTAGCAATCATTTCCAGAAATGGGCACAGCCTGACATTATTAAAATCCAGCCAATCAGATTAATGACTCTCTTCGCTCTTGCAGAATCCAGTCAGAAATAAAGCAAAAGCATCACCTGTGGGGATTGCTACACTTTTCTCAGGCTCCTTGCGGTGCTCCTTGCTTTATGAACTGAAACTTTCTCCCCCAAGCACTTGTTGGTCCTCCATTTTTTGGAGAGCCTTTCAACAGGCTCATAAAGGAAAATGTGGTGTACCTTGCAGGCTCTGAAACTAGCCTTGAAAGACCATCCTGATCTACAGAAAGAAACAGAATGTGATATGAATGAAACTGGGACCGTGTACAAGGCTAGTTTGAGAGCCTCCTGGGTGTACTCCTCCATGGCCTCTGCCTCAATATCTGCAGTGGACAAGGGGTAGATTTGCTTATGTGGAGTCAGCAAGCAGGTTGATTTCAGGGTTGGCGAGCGAGACTCCAATGGCCTCTCCACTGTCCTGGATCCACTTCACAGGGAAAGGCAGGTTGTCTGGCAATAATCTACAGGCATTCACTACAATGAATGCCTGTATGAACCAAAGTTTCCGTTATATCTGGCAAATACCAGATATTTTTGCAGACAAATATTCAAATATAATATATACAACCCCTATGATGATGCCACTCCACCTGCAGTTCGGGACTAGGGCTGAAGGTCATTTTTAAAATCTTATCCCAACTATTAGTGGGAGTAATTGTTTTTGCGTCACTATTTTAATTGTGAGTGTAGACCAGGGAATCTCTGCAGCACTACAGTACTTCATGTATAAAGGTGTTATTCATTCATATTTACAAATTGTAGCCATATCAAAAGAATTGCACGGGGGGTGGGATTTTCCCAGTGCATAGGCCTGTGGCATACTGGTGTTGAGGAAGTTCTCCATGTTACTATCAAACATGGCATCCAATACCTTTGTGGCCACTAAATCGTGGCCAATATTTCCTTCCATGAATGGGCCAACAATTGAGCATCTCTTTGACCTTTTGCTACCATTGTATATAAACAAATTCTATTGGATATCGGGAAACAACAATTTGATTTAACAATTTGATTAACAACCAAAACACAGTTTTGGTTGTTATGTCCTGAGTTTTTATGATGAAGTCCTTTATGCTGAAGTCCTTTATGCTGAAGTCCATAATAACACAAGTGTGGTCTAATCCACTATGGGAACCAGGGTTCTCCAGGTTTAGTACAGTAGAAGCCTCGCTGTACCTTCTAATGCCTACATTGGCCTACATTATATTTGGATGTTATAAACTATATTTTTGCTCATACACATTTTCCTGGTTCTACAGTGTGATTTGATGCAATCCTGTACATAATCTGTCCATAATCCTGCATCCCTGAGCAGCTCAAAAAGTGCTCAAAGATGAGGTGATTAAACACAGCATCCTCCAAACCCATCTCTGAACTCGTCAAGCCCACCACTAAGGCCCAGGACCTTACCCTCTACATGCCCACCTCCTCAGCCGTGAGATTAGGCGTTATAAGGGGGATAATCCATGTGGATGTGTCACCTTGAAATTTGAGATCGAGCAAACCTCTGGCCCATTGTCCACAAGCCCCCTGGCCTGTGGATTACACACACATACACACACACACACACACACACACACAAACACACACACACACATACACACACACACCCCAATGAGTAATAGTAGTTCCCAGGGGATGGTCGTTGGTGGCTCATATGGGGCAGATGGGTGATGGTGGCGCGCGTTGGGCATTAGTTCATGCCCCGCTGGCTCTCCCAGCCATGACCTTCCCAGCTTTGATCCTATTAGCAGGTGAATGAGGAGATGGACATCAGTTTGACAGGGAGCTCCCAGTCTGGCCCACATGTCTCTGGTTTGTTCGCTCTGTGTGGGACCCCTGACCTCACGCCTCATTAGTCCACACATATGCCACTCCAAAAAATATGCCATATTGTACCAGACTTCGTCTAATTCCCCTCAATTGTTTCTATAAAGGCACATTCAACAGCTTGTTGGATTGGATGACTGATTTAGCAAGGTATAGATTCTGGCATCTTAATATATAACACACTCTATTGCTGATCAAATCACATTTAGCATGATTCTGTATATTTTTTTCATTTGGTTCAACACAGTGAATGCATTCTGAGTTCTGGGAAATAGTTGAAGGAATCAAACACAAGTAAAACATCTAACTAACTAACTATCTAACTTACTAACTAAGTTCTTCATTGCTGTGTAACTCCACAATTAACATGTAAAAGATGGAACATTTGCTGTGAGGGCAAGAGGGCATACCTCATGTATGAATAACTTGTATATGAATCTAGAATCCATAAGCAGACAATCTACTATTGAATATATTTAGTTTGGATAACCATAAACATATTTATTGTTGAGATGATTATCTTCATGATGTTATCTCGGTGTTCACTCATGCATTTGTTAAAAAGAGACTGGAACCATTTACCTGCCCAGTAGAGGATGAATGAAGCTAGCCTGTTCACTACATCATAAACTCTTAGCTGTAATCTAAATGACTAAATAGTAATCTCTTTTAAACCGCATAAGGGCTATGTTGACCTATTTATCAGAATCTGGGTGCCCTAATGCCCTTACTAATGACTGCACTGATGGAGAATCAATACCAACAGTCCATACAACAGCCCTAATTATCCTGATTATGTGATCATTAAGGCCATTTTTGACACATTTGTATGACCTTGCATAAAGACATGGTTGAACAAGACATTCTCTGAGATAGAAGACAATAGATTGTTTAATATTGGTATATGTTTTCACCGTGCCAAGAAAAATGATAAATAACATCACTGAAATTAGCTCTATAATGCTACCATGTCCTGTTACCACCATTATTTAAGAGTTCTGTTTTGCCTATGGCATCCAAAACAGTGTGAAACTTTCTAACAGTTTTTTCCAATGATTCCCCAAAAAACAAATGATATGCATCTTTTCTAGTAAATGATGCTGGCAGTGGTGGAAATATCCAGCTAAGATAGAAGATATCTCAAGAAAACCACACAGAACTCCGCTGACCAAATTCCTGTTAACAAAGGCTTCTATAGCGGGTCTATATAGAACTAGCATAAAATATACTACATGATACATGAGTTTAATTTGGCTGCAACATGGTGGAAAGGATCTACAGAGAAATACAACTTTTCTGTCTTTACTTTTCGCATGATGAGGTCTGTTTATTATTGTGTCCAACCAAGTCTCAATTGAGGAGAAGTCTCGCTCTGACTCTCAAGACAGTTGAGTTGTTGCAGGTAGAGAGAGGTGGATTGCAGTTACAGAGAGGAGTGCTGGCAAGAGTTTGTTGTGTTGGACTATAGAAAGCCTATAGAAAGCGTATAGAAAACGTCATAGCTGAATATTAATGACTGAATAGGGAGACTTGGTTGGATACAACTCCAAACGGATTAAATGAAAGGTAGAAAGAAAAAAGGTTGTATTACTCTGTCAGTATCCTTTCCCTAATGTTGTGTGATAATCTCAGCCGGTCAGTGGCAAAACAAGCACTTTTAGAGAATGTGCATTCACGGGTGACATTGCCCCAAAGGGTTACATATGCAGACGTTTCCAGGCTGAACCACTCACACTCAATGCTGCATTAAAAATGATGGAGAATAGGGTCCAGGTTACAAAAACCCAAATTGGCCTATACACATAGGAATAGGACTCCTATTCTTGGAGTAACCAAATCATGCACAAATGTACAAACCTGTTTCCTTACAGGTCCACACCCATATCAGTATAAACCACATTTTAAATAACGTGTTTGCGCTTCTATAACCCATTTCTATGTCTGAACAAACTGTATGTATTAACTTATTCCACTTCAAATCCCTTTTAACATTAAACACAAAGTTAATCATTGGCAGCCATGTTCATCCCATGGCTGCATTATCAGTGTTCTAGAAGCTCTGGTGAACGTTCCCGCTGCTGAACACTGGGGGACAGTGCTAGTTCTAAGCAGAAGTTCATGATCAACATTATGGGGAGTCCATTAGGAAGTTAGCTGCCTCTGCTACATTTACATGTTTTGTTTGTATAATGAAGGTAATGGTGCGGTGTGGGGGAGCGGTGGGAGTTGACTAGCAATGATTAAAAAAAGGCTTTATTTTGTTATTGCAGAATGTGCTTTTGTCACAATTTTGTACCAACGCAAACAGTGTTTTGCCATAACCGTCATAAACATTGTTTTCATTTTGTATTTATTATATGAATGTATTCTTTATCATTATTATTATTATTATTATTCAGATTAATTATAAATTGTTATTTAACTTTTTCACATATTGTTTTAATGCCAAGCTTAGTAAATCAAGAGTAATCTTCTGTATCTAAAATACCCACACTCAGATATGGTGCGTGAGAGGGATCATGTTCAAATAGAAATCAATATTTCATGGAAGTGGGACCTTCAATTTTTTTTTTTTGCATTGCAGTTGTATGTCTATATCATGCTGTCTGGACATGAAGCAAAGCTTCCTGAAGGACGAACCTGTGGAATGAAACAGCAGTTTTGTTCTAAACCAATTCATGTATAAGAGTCACATAACAGAGGATCAAGTCAGCAAAATTGTATTCTTTGTCTCGAGTAATTTATACTTTCATTGTACTTTTTGGATTGGAAGGTATGACGAATGTGGATTCATAAAAAAGTTGTTGAGCAATAATATGAATATTAATTAATATTTTCATATTAATATTATAATATGTACAATAAATTATTATAATATAATATTATAAATAATACTGCATCATTTGTTGCTTTAATAAATGTAAGTGCTTTGGACCTAACAAAAATGGCCAAGGAACAGATAGGGTGATGGATACAGATGTCTACATTCAACAATGATGTCTCAATGTTTTGAATAGCATTCAGTGGTTCTGGAGGGTATTCCTTTGTGCGAAACTTCTGCTAGCCCTTTAAACGCTTCCTCTGCTTTCGGTCCCACGTCCTTCTACTTGCCCAATTACCACAATGCTTGTATAAAATGCCCACTTTAAAAGTCACATGTTCCTCTCTCAACAACTCTGTTTACTGCAACAATCCATTGTTGTGAGCATGAGCCTTGTGAGTTAAGAGACATTAGAAGAACACAAAATAACCATGTTGTGATGTTAGGCTATATTTTATTTCAAAAAAGGGTATCGTGTCAGAATATAAGACAATATAATATGAAGACATTTGAGTACCTGTTTGGTTCATTAATCTATTTAATTGATGATTGTTTTAATCATGATGAGGCTAGAATATGACAAACACAGGAATCATATAATGTTTATATGTTTTTTGTTAATCTTTATGAAGCATTTTACTATGTGACACCCCAGTTGATAAAAGACTACAAACGTGTGATAAAGTGTTGACAAGTTTTGACAAACTAATGTTGAATCCAGTTTTCAATGGCAAACATGTTTTAAAACATTTTCTTCATGTATTGAAACCTGATGCTTGGTATGAATGGTTCTGCCTGGAGCAAAGTAGAGCACTTTCCAGGCTTTACGGTAGTCTGAACAGCAAAGGGAGGAATTCCAAGAATGTGGAAATCTACAATTAACTCCAAACAAGAATAAAATGTATACAATTCGAATAAGCTGTACTTTAGTTTAAATTAAAAAACTTGGCACATGGAGCAGTTGTTATATCGAATTACATTGTTATATTTTAACAACGTTGCCTTGATATTTTTTTCAAGCCGCTTTCTTGATGGTGCTTGCATTTTACAGCTGTCTTAAACATGCAGCAACTTATATTATGTATATGTGACAACAAAGGACTTTGATGAAGATAGCACTATACAATTATACACATAAACGTGTCCTTACAACTGTCTAACAGTTGCTCCTGTGTGTGTGCGCGCGTGCCCGCGTGTGTTTACATGTATTCACTTTCTATTTTCCAGGAAGAGAAAAATAAATGTGGTGTCATTTGAGATGTAACCCTTAAAACCGACATAGAAACACGATTAAAAAAACTGTTTTGAACGACGCCTAACTCCAGTCTGTAATAATAAGTGAGTAAAAGTGGACGGCCTATTGTCCCATGTGCTCCCCTCATGCTCAGCACTAGCGCCAAAATGGAGCGCGAGCGCAAGCAGCTTCTTTCAT
>OMOU01095548.1:3575-17808 GCA_900312585.1 Malacocephalus occidentalis
CCCCCCCCCCCCCCCTTGGAGGAGGTGGTAGCCTTTTTATGTCCATCATTTAATACATATATGCCAAGCCTACTACATATACTATGAATGATAATGACTAATAATCCTCATACTAATAATGGTGCTGTGTAAGAAATTACATTGTAGAGAAAACAATTAGAAAAAAGAAAAAAAGTGCCCTACATTTTCTTTTAAATCTAGGGCATCGATATATCTCTCATTCGATATCTCTCATTGTGCTGTTTTGCTATTGTGAATGCCGCACACATTCAATATTTACATTGCTAATGTAGTCCAGAAATGTGATACTTTGATACCATGCCAATCTTGTGACTTTAGATTAGATTAGTATTAGGCTTAATATTATTTTTTACTCATGCTATGTATTTTTTGCTATTTCGTTGTCGAACGAAACACACACACACGCACAGATTTAACAGATTTCAGAAAGGGAAGAGAATTGCATGGCCCTTGGACACAGGAAGTCAGCATTTACGCTCCTTAAAATTTTTTCTCTTTCGTTGGAATTTATTTAGTCTCGTTGATCTGTTTAGAACACACATACTGTTGAGGAAAAGTGATGTAAAATGATCAAATACGTTGACTGTTGAAGGAAATAATATTAAGTGATCAGATGCATTGGCCCTGAATTGACTCAGTATTGACCCTGTTGTTAAAGTGCTCACGCAAAGTCAGGTTGAGTTTGGTTGAGGAAGGAGTACATCTTGGACAGAGGGTGCTGGTCATGAGGAAGTATGATGTGACAGGAAGTCTGTGATGGCTTGATGGAGATTATGTTTTCTTCACAAATGGTCAGACCAAGATGACAGTGTAGTGATGGTCAAACGGTCACGTGACACAAACACTATAACTGGGCTGACGAACTATAGTTCGTTGAGTCTTTCTGCATAGCACCCTGAGTGTGAAGTACCTGAGGACTTGGCATTCTCGTGTTTTTATACGCAACAACAATACACAAGCAGACACGTCTAATGACAACACTCACACAAGTGGATACTTGCAATGGCAGTTGTACCGGTTAGTCCTCGTGCACGGAAGCCTGCAGAGGAAACTAAAACTGCTGCTTAACATTTGTGCTTCCTCATTAATGCGATATGGAACTGACATGAATCTCTGCTGAAAATGTCTCGAGGGACTCATCACTGCAATTACACAACAGAGGGCTAATCTGTTGCATTTAGACATGTTTCCTTGGCTTTCTGCCTAATATCCATCTGCCTACTCCAAGAGCTGGAGTAAATACAGTTTTGGCATGTACACCCCATAACCAGCAATGTCGGCCCATAGCATATCTGGACGGGTCAACAGGAGAAATTGTGAAGAAAATAGGCCCAGTTTTAGTAGAACTGATCTTCAGTTCTTAAAACACGCATGAGCCTTTCCAGATTTGCCACCTTAAATTGGCAAGTGTTTCACCTTGAATTCTTCAAACCAACAAACTAAACACACCCTAACATGTTGTTAGGGAACAGGAGTACAGGCCTATAGATGCTCTTGAGCAAGAGACTCAACCCATAGCTCCTCCTTCCAAAATCCCTGAAGTCACGTTGGTTAAACCGCTGTTGAACAGCGCTGTTTGAAGTTTAACTCAAACTATTTCTGTTCACCGCTAATTGTCATTCGAGGAATGGCCTGCAGACTCATAATACAGAGCCAGTTCTAATGAATTCTCCACCATATGCCAAGCCATTGACGAGTGGTGCCAATGCATTGTCATAGGTTGCCCATTGTATTTGCCCCCATATTTTAAATTCAAGCCTCCGACTGAGAAATCAAAAGATAAAGATAAGATAAGACAAAGCTTTATTCATCACGAAGGAAATTATTTTGCCTGAGGTTGCTCAAAAATACCGACAAGATAAGAATAACAACAGAATAATAAACAATAGAATAATAAAATGATACAATGAATAAGCCTCAGGAAAAATATAGGTATTTAGATATTTAGTAAAAGATTTAGCCAAAACCCCAGTCTGAGCGAAAACAGTATGCATTAGCCCCACTTCCTCCCATTTCCTCCCAGGTCTGCTGGCGAATGCTCTGGGCTCCATTGTCTTGTTGATTTGCGCGGCATCATCCAAGCGTGTTCATTTAGGGGGGGAGCCGCGCGCTGGATAAATGGAGGCGATTGTTGAGACACTTTAGTGCTGCAACGATGCTCCCGTCGCAGGACTGTTGTGTGTGTTGCTCACAACATTAGCCGCCCGCGCTACGGCTACAGGAATACGTGCTGTTCTGCCACCCGTCTGTTGGGGAGGAGAGGCGGACGCTGGGCCTTATCGTGCCACAGTGTGGGACCCCCCACACGCCTGACCGCTCAGTGTAGATCAGTCCGGTCTAGTCCGGTCTAGTCCGGCCTAGTCCGATCCAATTTGTCCAGTCCAGTGTTTAGTCTAGTTTAGTCAAATTCAGTTCAGTCCAGTTAAATCCATTTCAGTCAGTATAGTCGGTCTAGTATTGAGCCTAGTGTAAGGTTTAGAAGTGAAGTTAATTCATATATTTGAGTTAATTTACTAAAAATAAGTTTACAGTTTGTTTATACTGTGCTGATTATACATTTAACTATTTGCACATTCATGTTTACAGTTGTTATTTACATATTTACATATTTGAGTATGTACATCAGCATCGTTAAAACATGATCATCTCCTGAATGGACCTCTGTGCTTTTCTTCACATTGATCTCGCTTTCAAGTCCTTCTAGCCTCTGATTGGTAGTTCAATGACATGTGACATAGAAATCCGGAAGTGTCGTGGTTGTGAAACTATGTACACATGTGGCTCTTGCTTGAACACGTTTTAATTTGAATTCTTCAGAACCCCCCATGGGATTCTGAAGAAACCGTGCGAGGCACCCCCATCACCGCCACATGTGTGTACAGATCACATGATGTGTTTGTCATCGCTTTGAGGGCAGAGTCTGTCATTTTTGTCTGTCCTTTGGCCAACCCACACACAAGCTATTTATTTACCGCAGAGCACAGAGTCACAAACAAAACACACATTTCTGGTAGCGTGTAATGCAGAGATTACTTTTCCGGTGGCCACTAACGGGTGGCCAGGGCAGGGGCACGGCCACCCTGATACAAGCTCTGCCTGATACAAGCCCCCAGCATATTATTCACATATGCATGCTTAGTATGCATAATATGCTTAGTATCTGATATTTTACATTAGGAGCAATAAGTGAAATTCGATATCTATCAATATGTATATTTTTCATATAAAGCCCCAGTAAATGTTAACAAAGTACATTTACAATTTTTAAGTGCAACAAAGAAGGAAAATGAATCGCCTCACATATGTATGTACAGATACAAGACACATTAAAACAGTATTGTTGAGGAACTTAAACGCTTAATTAGTCTGTGGACGTCAGATAATTAGCCACATGCACCTTTAAAATAAGAAACCAACTTAATGTTAAGTTGCTTTGGGTAAGACTTTGCATGTGACAGTGTAATAGAATTGCTGAAATGCAGGGATGACTTGTATTCTCCACTGCTGTGCACCCTGTACCACACCAATATTTTTCAGAGGCCCCATCTGGCCACCCCTATGAAACATTTGTGGGGGGGGGCACTGTGTATATTCACAGGAGTGTCGTGATTGGATGACTTGGCACAACTGTGCACAGACAGATACAGTAATATTTGTTTGTTTCTTGTGATTGCCAATAAAAAATGTTTTAAAAAAAGCCCACTAAACCTGTCTTGGGACCGCTACAATCTGTGCTTGTGGAATACCAAATAACCTGGCTTTGACCATCACCAAAATGATGCAGCAAATACATCTTTCTGGGATATTCTGTCAGTCAAGGATGCTTTTTAGTCAGACTTGTTAAACAATAGCCCACTTTGTCACTGCCACTTTGTTGCGGAAATGTTGCAGATTTATTCCACCTCGCCTTCTGTATTTCTGTATTTCTGTATTTCGCCTTATTCCGGCATCGGAGGGAGTAACAGCCGCAACCAAGCCAGATCGATGTAAAGGGGATAAGATGGAATGCTGGGACAAGGAGTGGCGATTCAAGATTCACGATTCAAAATTCAAGATTAATTCTATTGCCATATAAGTGCAATGGAATGCTTATTTCTATTCTGGTGATGTGTTGCGTACATTTGAACACGTAAACACTCAGACTTGTGCGATAGCCTTTTAAAGACTTGGTTGTATTACTGCAGAAGTGGGAGGAGGAGGAGGGATTCTGAGATGTTGTGTCATCTGCATGGGATAAAAGAAAGGTCAATCTGTGAAGAAAGCAATGAGAAGAGACTGGAGGGGAAAGAGTCCTTATTCAAACTGTTTATTCCAGTTGGTCGCAACAGCTGCCACATATTCATTACAATAGTCATGCCATAGATTTAACCATTTATTGCACAAAATGGCAATATAGTTTAGTTTGGCGGTATGGTTCCACTGTTTTGGGGTGCTCCCTGCTGTAGGATGGAACGCATGACAGACAGATGTCAGAAACGGCATACCATGTGACATCAGGCATCACTATACAATCCCCCATGGAGTCCATCACATCACATCACATCTCAACCCATACAGGTTACAATCAATCCAGAGCAGAACCAAAGCAGGTGGAGGCTGAGGGGGGGGGGGGGGCATTGGTGGGCGAAATCCAGGTCAGCTCTTAACTGGCAGAGTGTGTGTGTATGAGAGATGGAATGTCTTAAATTGGCCGCCTGTGTACATGCGTTTGAGCCGTTTGGCATGCGGGGAGTGTCCCGCCAGAACTAGCCATGGCTGTTTATTTATATTGGTATGAAGCAATTGTGGGTTTGTCTGTGGTGAGAAAACACATCTGAATATAGGAAAAAAACGAAGCTCTACACAAAATAATGAAGAAATACATCTAAAAATATCTCCGGTGACATCTTCACTGATATTCACGATACATTGCACCCAATGCATTGGTAGAGCAAGACAGGAATGATATAGGGGTTTAATGTGGAAAGAACGTACTACATATTTACACACGTGAAATATCTGTATGTACAATACCTGTCGTCGGACATGATTATGATATCGTGGCGATCGTGCAGAGAAGTATCGCATTTCCTTGTGTTGCATTTGGACAGCAACAGGACCCATTGTAAATGTGATTTGCATCGCGTTACTTGGAAATAAGCCGTGACATGCGCTATTCAAAGTAGTTGCTGCTCCATCATTTCATTCCTGTGCAGACTGAAGCAGATCTCTCTTCTCCAAACTGAAATGGAGGGTGGGCCTGCTTACAACAAAACAACATCTGCCGTGGCACCGGAATCACATTTGAACACAAATTCAGCTCCTTCTCCTAGTGTTAGGCCGTAAAACGTACTTGTCTGAAGTCAAAGTGGTTGAATTGTCTTGGAAATCGTAACGCGTTTCTTCTTTGAAAGCTGGAGAAGTGCGTGAAACATGTAAAATTGCCCGGACCCGCCTGTCACTTGCACTGCTCCCTGCACGCCGACTCCGGACCCACCAGACACTTGCACTGCCCCCAGCATATACCCCGCTGTACACCTCAGTGTACACGCAATACTGCATATACCTCCATCCATACTGTACATACATCCATATTATGAACATATACTATTTGCACTGTAGATTCAGGATATTCTTATATATATCTTATATGCACTGTAGACTCTGTATCATTTCCGAGGATACCTCTGCCCATACGGTACATACCCCATTGTATATTCTGCCTATTCTGTACATTCCTCAATGCATGGCGTTCACCGTATATAGACAATTCTATATGCACTCCGCAGATTCAGTTTATTCCTGTAGTTGGTGTACATTCTCTGCATATTCTGCTCATACGGCTACTGTCACTGTTACCGTTCACTGTCATACTGTCATTACACTTGTCATATTGTTGTTATACTGTTGCACTTTTGCTACTACTTTGCACTTCTGGTTAGATGCTAGCTAGGCCGTGGTGGAGCTCATTGGAGGGGTTTGGAGCAGTACCCGATACGGCCATCCCCCACCAGGCGACGTGGCTCGATCCCCCATCTCTCTGCTGGAGTGGGGGTCCTCGGCTGCTGTCCTACCTGGCAGAGACATGGTGGGGGCTCCAAGCCACTCAAGGCTGACTGCAGGGGCTACCAGCAACATTTTGTTGTGCCTGATGGTCGATCCACCATCACCGCTGTCCTCTGCTGGCCCGCATTAGGCGCCAATGTAGCATTGTTCTGGCTACAATACCACAAAAGTGGCGTTAGTTCGGGGGTCCTCCAAAGACACAGACTGGTTGTGGGGTTTGAAGTCCGGTTCATTGTATAGGTGAAGACAAATGGTATAGAGCAGATGGCATTGTTGCTAGCATGCTAGAGCTCCCCTTAGAGAGTGTGTGTGTGTGTGTGTGCTGGGATAAGAACAGAAGCACTATTCTGAGTGCTACACCAACATCTACACCAAGAATATGCTAACCCACAAAGTACTATTATTTAGTGCCAAGATGTAAACACCAGCAAATGAGTGCTGGGCTCCGGGCCACCAGTGAAACTGACAATATGCTTCATTTCAATCAGATGGTAAAATTGAACCCATTAATAAAAGGCAACAGTAAAAACCTTTTTTTTTGTTGTGAACTATGATAATGAATTGGGGGAAAAAACACATAATCACAATTATACCAACAATTATACAATTGAAAAACTTCTGGTCTGTTTCCAAGTTAACTCTGGCTTGCCTTTGGTATGATGGAAAATCTGGACAATCATTGACCAAACAACTCTCATAAAATCATAACATAAAGTGAAGTAATATTCAGCGCTGAAGGCTCCCACCGGTCAACAGGCCAGTAGACTGCTATTCCCTAAAAAAGGAATGTCATTATATGGACAATGTTCCCTGTGCCCCTAATTAATCAGGACAACAGAAGATAGAGGGAGAGGGGGTTACTCTCTTATGGATATCTGGTGTTTTTCCCCACAGATGATGTTTTTCATAAAATGGGAAGATGGCCATGCAGAAAGAGAGGCAGATGCAATATGCAACATGCCTAGCACTTTCGATTGAAGCAAGTGTGTGGGATGTAGAAACTAGCAATAATTACAGCAGCTATAGACTTGGAAGATCTTTAAAAGGAGTGGGTGGCTCTTAAAAGAGCCTTTGTGTTGGAAGAGCAGGGGCTCTAGTTTACTTCTTGGCGGGCTTCTCAGTCTTCTTGGGCAGGAGGACCGCCTGGATGTTGGGCAACACGCCGCCCTGAGCGATGGTCACTCCGCCCAGGAGCTTGTTAAGTTCCTCGTCGTTGCGGACGGCCAGCTGCAGATGGCGGGGGATAATGCGGGTCTTCTTGTTGTCGCGGGCGGCGTTGCCGGCCAACTCCAGGATCTCAGCGGTCAAGTACTCGAGCACCGCCGCCAGGTAGACGGGCGCTCCGGCACCGACGCGCTGGGCGTAGTTCCCCTTACGGAGGAGTCTGTGTACACGGCCGACGGGGAACTGGAGCCCGGCGCGGGATGAGCGGGTCTTTGCCTTGGCCCTGGCTTTGCCTCCGGTCTTGCCTCGTCCAGACATGTTCGGTTTGTTTCTTCGAGAACTAGGAAGTATGACACGACGTCGGTCGTCTTACTATTGATAAGGCCACCCAGGTCTTTGCTCATTGGCGAGCTGCAACGTTACAAAACGGACCAATGAGATACCACTAAACCTTCACGCCCCATGGGTGGCCGTATTGTACCCAACGCAAAGCGAAAATACAGTATATATTGTCAAATACTGAAAATATGTCTACAAACTATATTTAGCAAGTCTACTTATCTATTTAAGCAACGCTTACAATAATACATAAATAAACACAATAAATCAGTGGTATCAATTTCTGTATCATAACTTGACCTATTCAACAAAAACAGCGGCAATATAGGCCTAAAAAGTACGTTTGTCGTTACTATTAGGTGGTGATATTGTCCACGTAGTCGTCCCATATGGTAATGCATGGACGTCTGCGCCAAACGTATTTCTACAGTATTAACGTGAAAACAAAAGGAATGTTCTATAAAAACGTGTAGACCGTAAAGCAGTACACTTTCCGCTCCGACCGCCGTCACAGGTGAATAGGGCAAGGGCGCGCGCGGGATTTATAGTAATTGCAATGTTACTTCTGATTCGCACATTGCACGATTTACATGATGTCGGTGGGCACTCACTGAAGATGCAGCAAGCGCATTAAATTGATGTTACATCAACAGTGTAGCGGATTAATCCCGTATACCTGATGTCGGAGGCGTAGGTATGCCGCAGAAGCTCTTTAGGAGTGTTTGGGTGGTCCTTAAAAGGACCGTTGGTTTAGATGAACACGTCAGGCTACTTTGAGCTGGTGTACTTGGTGACAGCCTTTGTGCCCTCGGATACGGCGTGCTTGGCCAGCTCACCGGGGAGAAGCAGGCGGACGGCGGTCTGAATCTCCCGGGATGTGATGGTGGAACGCTTGTTGTAGTGGGCCAGACGAGAGGCCTCGCCGGCGATACGCTCAAAGATGTCGTTAACGAAGGAGTTCATGATGCCCATCGCCTTGGAGGAGATGCCGGTGTCAGGGTGCACCTGCTTCAGCACCTTGTACACGTAGATGGCATAGCTCTCCTTCCTGGTCTTCCTGCGCTTCTTGCCGCCCTTCACCGCGGTCTTGGACACGGCCTTCTTGGAGCCTTTCTTGGGCGCTGTCTTCGCTACCTCAGGCATGACGAGACAAAATACGAACAGAGACTCTAGCGTCAGACGGCAGTATTTATAGGCGGCGTGTGCAAAGCATGGGGAGATCCTCTCGCATGATTGGCTGAGAAAGTCTCGTAGTATTTTATTGGTCGGTTTTCTAACGTTGCAGCTGGCCAATGAATACATGCATGTTGCCGTTGTTACGGAGAAGCTCTTTGCTTACTGAACAGTGAAGTCTCACAATCACAGCCTACTGAAACGATTACATTATGAGGTTGCCAGATATGCATTTACTTATATAATTTGTGTAATTGCTTATAATAATGATATATATTGATCTCATACTAAGTAGGCTACCTGTAAGACGATGTAATATCTAACGAACTGTTACTAGAGGCTCATTGCACTTTCGCGTTCACGCGAATGATGTATACATACAGTAATGGGCACGTCAAAAATCTAATGCTCAGATCGCTTGTCATCTACACATTATATTTGATTATTGACAATTGTGCAGGGCAGTACATTTCAGCGCTAGATTAATGAACATGTCTTTAGAACGTATTGGGTGGCTCTTAAAAGAGCCTTTTGGGGTCGACAAGAGAGGGGGTCGAGTGGAGAATAGTTTAGCCGCCGAAGCCATACAGGGTGCGTCCCTGCCTCTTCAGAGCGTAGACAACATCCATGGCGGTGACGGTTTTCCTCTTTGCGTGCTCGGTGTAGGTGACGGCATCACGGATCACGTTCTCAAGGAAGACTTTGAGGACACCGCGGGTCTCCTCGTAGATCAGGCCGGAGATACGTTTCACGCCACCGCGACGAGCCAGACGACGGATAGCAGGCTTGGTGATTCCCTGGATGTTGTCGCGGAGAACCTTGCGGTGACGCTTGGCGCCGCCTTTCCCGAGTCCTTTTCCTCCTTTCCCACGTCCAGACATGATGTCGTGTATCGACAGAGTAGAATGCCCGTTGGATGTCGCGCTGTTATTTATAAACGCTCGCTGAGGACCTGAGAGAGACCAAAGGCGGGAGCTGCAGTACAGACCCCGCCCATGGCCTCTGTTTTGAAAAACGTAATAGTTACGTATTATGAATATAACACAATAGTACGAATTATTCAATATGTGAACTAGTCTCTAACCATGTTCGTATAATTCGAAGCTTTATAGTATGTAATTTATTTTATGCCATCTTTTGTTAAGAGATCAGTAGTAGGCTATATATATTATTATATAAATGTTAGTTACACATTATGTAAATGAAAATGCACAATATCGACTTGATCAACCATCAATCTTAATCTCAATCTTGCCGTTGTGACCGTTTATGTCACAGACTAGTCAACTAATCTATATTCGTGTTTCCGGTATGCAGCTCGTAACCAGCGGAACACTGCAGCTTTTTGGTCAGATTATACGATGATGCTTTATAATCATGCAATAGTGTTGCCAGTGTATTGAGTGCAGTCGACCACGTAAAGCCATTAACCAGCTTTCAATTCGTTCTGACATGAATTCCCCATGTACGGCGTAGCGACAAACAGGCGCCGCTTTAGCGGGTTAGGAGTGATCTTTTAAAGTGTGTCGGTGGCTCTTAAAAGAGCCGTTGGGGGATATCAACGCAGTGGGGTTAAGCGCGCTCCCCGCGGATACGCCGGGCCAGCTGGATGTCTTTGGGCATAATGGTGACCCTCTTGGCGTGGATGGCGCACAGGTTGGTGTCCTCAAACAGACCGACCAGGTACGCCTCGCTGGCCTCCTGGAGCGCCATCACGGCGGAGCTCTGGAAGCGGAGGTCGGTCTTGAAGTCCTGGGCGATCTCCCTCACCAGGCGCTGGAAGGGCAGCTTGCGGATCAGCAGCTCGGTGGACTTTTGGTACCGGCGGATCTCCCTCAGAGCTACGGTGCCGGGCCTGTAGCGGTGGGGCTTCTTCACGCCCCCGGTCGCCGGAGCGCTCTTACGGGCAGCCTTGGTGGCGAGCTGCTTCCTGGGAGCTTTGCCACCGGTGGACTTACGAGCGGTCTGCTTGGTTCTTGCCATTTCAACGATATACCTTCAAAGCGTACGAGTTAGGCGTTGAATAGAGTTTATATAGGCAGTCCCGGGGAACGGCCATACGCTGATTGGCCATTTTAAACTGCTAAAGACTCCCAAGTCCCGCCCTCACATTGGAACGCGCTCCATTTCTTCCTCACCATCTCAGTATTTTTTATTGTCACGTGTTCTTCATAACACAGTATGCACGAGTAGTCCAAAAATCAATACATAACAATAATAATAGCAAGATAAAAGATAAAACAATAAGAGAGATGTATATATGCAGTATATATAGAGAGTGTGTGTGTATATATGTGTGTGTGTATTGGTGCTTCTTTGTAATTATATTTTGCTTCTTTGAGTTAGAAAAAAGCACATATTGTATGTATATATAAGACTACCGTATAAGTCTACCGTACATTTTATTCTAACCATCTGGTTCAGACACCATAATCCAATACAAATAAAATATACCACCATTTATGTCCTTTCACTGTCGTCAAATTGTATGATGTAACAGCAGTATTTGGGAAATGTGCATTGAATATATGTATATTCGGTTCATAACCTGTCACGCAAGTTGTACTGAAATATAAAATAAATCCTGTCCTCGCTTATAAAAATAAAAGCCTGTGTTGGTTTTTCGATATGGTTAAGAGTCCTTTGGCCTACAATGGTTTTAATCTCCATAATTCACATTTCAGAATGAGCACCATGGCTTTTTTCCCCACAAAATCCAGAATTTAAATACTTTACTCAGGCTCATGAAAACATGACATGAAATATTGGATTGCTGTATGATCTGGTTGATTGAAGCGTCCCAATGGCATCTTTCAGGTTTGTTCATTGTCTGACTGGAATACTTGAATACTTTGTGTTCAACTATGAACTATGTGCACGAGGGGAAATATGCTGTATAATTGGCTCTCATAGAGGCAGGTTGCAGATTATCTGGCTAGGATATGACAGTCCAGCACACAATCTAAAATGTGTATGATCACTTAGAAAGCAGTATATTGCCATATAAAGGCAATTAACTGCTGCCATGGCAAAACTGAGTTGACTTAAAACATACTTTCACGTTGTACCATATATCTTGGTTCAATCTTGAGGTTGAAGAAGATATAACAACAAAATAATGTTGACACAGTAATCTAAATAATATAGTGCGTGTATGTAGTAAGAAAAAAAAACAATTGAAAAAAGCCAATATGTCTGAATTGAAACTAGTTTCTGCATTTTGCTGTTCCACTGCCATTTTGGGTCATTTACTTGAAATGTCCCATTTTAGGAGCTACTTACCATTGCAAATGAAATGCAGCTTGTGGCCTCCTGTCTGCCAACATTGGGTGAAATAAATCAAGTAATTTCAGTGTGCACTAGTGGGCGCTGTTGTTCTGTTCTGGGTCTTACATTTACCAAGGGCACATGGAAGAGACCGAATCTGGTGGGCATGTTCAATAATTACAACACTCCGGTTGAACACACACACCAGGGACATTATATGCATTCAATAAATGACAAAACCTGGTGTGTCAACATGCCAAGTAAAAGATACATAACAGCGGTGTCCCCGTTCACGTGTGTACTCGTACTGTGTGCAATGACAATAAAGTTGAATCTAATCACCAAACAGGGACACCCCTGTTCACATGCACAGATTCAAGTTTGCATATATAAACCAAAGGTTCCTCCATGCCTGTACTTTTGTGCTGTTTTAGGCCATTTCAGTGCTTGCTCTTAAGTTACCTTTAAAGAGCGAGCATGTATATGCCTGTATATACCTAGTTGAAAAATGGGAATTCTTTTCAACGTGGTTAACCCTGACAGGCAGCTAAGCAGGATGCTTGCATTGAGACTTTGAGAATGGTCGTGATGCATCCCCGGAGTGAGTGGCCTGCCCAGACAGGCCCACGCCGTGAGGCCCACATCATTAGTGTTGCATTGATGTCAACATACCAACAGTTGAAACGAGGAGAGCCCGTACCAACCAACTGTGCAGTTCCTCCAATCACAACAACACTGAGTGTAGTTTTTGTTTTTGTTTGTTTTTTTATTAAAAAAGGAAAATTAGAATCAGACAGTGACAAATAAATAGAAAGGAAAGAATGAAAAAATATAATGTTTCCAAAAAAGCTGTCAAGAGGACTTTCCAAAGCAACTGGGTTTGGATGACATGGTTTTAATTGAAGATTGGTCCCTGGTTTTTCAGACTGATATGCGTGGAAATGATGTTACATATATTTTAGCACCAACGTCCTGTTTATCCACACTGTGAGATATTCAGAAGACAAATGTGGCAACCAATAAAACCACATATTTCACATGAAGACTACAGCAAACAAATTAGGAAACAAAGGGAATCCGTCAGAGATCCAAGAATGGCCACAGCTAACAGTTTAATTTTATATAAATATATTAATTAATTCATACGTTGTACACTCAAATGGCTTTAAACCACATACACAACTTTAGATGAACACAAAGTAAAAATGCAACAAACAAAATGAATCATGAAATTAGGACAAAACCGGCGGGTTTCTGAAAACTGAAATGTAATGCTCGGTGTACAGCCAAAAATACAAACTTTAAGAGCAACTTTGTGCAGTAACCTGCGCTTTAAAAACTAACTTGTCCAAGGATATGCAAACTGATAGCTTACTACATCCTTTCTGAAGGCATTGAGATTTTTTTTTCTTCTTTACAATCATTAGGCGCTAAAAGACATTAGTCAGCTTAAGCGTGACAGTTGAATGTGCACAAACATTCAGTGGACTAGACTCATAACCCGAAACCCTGAATTTCAAAGAGAACAAACTGGTGAAATGTCTCGCTAACCGTGTGACATTAACTCTACTGCGTGGGGAAAGATGAGTGGCAGCCCGCTAGCGCACCAGGAGGAACGTCAGTCCCGCAATGCCCACCCCGGCAGCAGCGAACAGGGCCGTCTTCATCGAAGAGTCCTGGTTCACCTCTCTGGCAATGCAGGAGAACTTGCAAAACCCTTCCTGCAAGACACACACACGCACACGCACACGCACACACACACACACACACACACACACACACACAAAAAGGAAAACCAACCAACCGGTCAGGTTGCAGTTTGACACCCAACAAACTTTGCCTTCCCAACAATAGCTGGGTCATAGCCAAAACGGGCAGATGCCGGCAGAGAAAAGCGTAGCAGCGATCCATCTGCCATTCTCTCGTTTGAATAGAATAACCAGCGCCACCCGTGTGTTCAAGCAAGATGATCAGCAAGATGAGCACTACAGTGTTTATTTCAGCAGTTGTATTCCTACTTAAGCAAGCCCAGAACATTAAAAGGGTGTGCAGTCCGCAGTCCTTTATAGAAGGGAAGCCGGATTAGGAGGAGAACGGCTGTCAGCCTGGGCAGACTGCATTCTGCATCCCGGAGAGAGACAGCATCAGTGTGTTAGCAGTGGAGCTGAGATGCAGCTATCTTTAGATAGAGATATCCATTACATATTCAATTGAATGGACACAC
>OMOU01095563.1:2007-33058 GCA_900312585.1 Malacocephalus occidentalis
CAAGGCTGCGTGCTGAGCCCTTTGCTCTACTCCCTGTTCACCTACGACTGCATGGCTCTAACTCCATCATCAAGTTTGCAGAAGATACTATGGTGGTGGGCCGCATCAGCGACGATGAGACAGGGAGGAGGTCCAGCACCTTACAGCTTGGTGTGCCAAAAACAACCTGGCACTCAACGCCAAGAAGACCAAGGAGCTCATCGTGGACCACAGGAGGACCAAGGGTGTCACACACTCCCCTATCCATATCAATAGAACGGAGGTTGAGCATGTCACCAGCTTCAAGTTCCTGGGCGTTCACATCTCCGAGGACCTCTCTTGGTCCCTCAACTCCTCCGCCCTGCAGAGAGTCGTGAAATTTGCCTAACGCATCACCGGCTGCCCCCTCCCCACCATCGAGGCTGTCCAGCACAAGCACTGCCTGGGAAGGGCGCGCAGCATTGCCAAGGACAGCTCCCACCCCTGTCAAAATCTCTTCAGCCTCCTACTCTCCGGGAGGCGCTACAGATCCCTCTGGACTCGGACCAGCAGATTCAGAGACAGCTTTTTCCCCAGGGCCGTCGCTCTTCTGAACTCTTCAACCCGGTGAATCCCCCCACCCCCGACATCTGCACACATGCACTATTCCCTATCCCCTCCCTCTACACCACCACCACCCTCCTAACTGCACACTAACCCCAGCACCACTGTCAGACTTGTACACTGTACATTTGCACTACCCCGTAAACTGTATATTACTGTACTGGATTCCGGACTCGGACCTGCCAGACACCCCCGCATATACCCCGCTGTACACCTCAGTGTATACGCACTACTGCATATACCTTCATCCATACTGTACATACATACATATTTATGAACATATCCTATATGCACTGTAGATTCCGTATATTCTCATACATACTGTAGATTCTGTATATTCTTATCTGCACTGTAGACTCCATATCATTTCTGAGGATACCTCTGCCTATACTGTACATTTCTCAATGTATAGCGTTCACCGTATATATATATAGACATATCTATATGCATTCCGCAGATTCAGTATATCCCTGTAGATGGTGTACATTCTCTGTATATTCTGCTCATACTGCTCCTGTTACCGTTCACTGTTATACTGTTGCACTTTTGCTACTACTTTGTACTTCTGGTTAGATGCTAACTGCATTTTGTTGTACTGGTAAGCGTGTTCTGTGCAATGACAATAAAGTTGAATCTAATCTAATCTAATCTAATAACTGAGAGAGGTCTGATGAGATCTATGAGAGTCCTCACCTTGACCCAAGCATCGGTGCCCTCCTCCTTGTACTCCACCCAATAGCCCATAATCCTGGAGCCTCCATCCTTTAGAGGAGGAATCCATTCCAGGTCCACTGTAGACTTAGTCCAGTCCGACACCTTGGGGGTTGGAGGTGAGGGAGGAGCTGGTGGGGAAGAGAGGTCACAGGTCAATTCCTAGGAGTACAGATTTCTTACTGTTAAAATGTAAACATAAGATTGACTACAATATAATACACAGTGTTACAACAGACAGCTTCAGTCCATCTAGCATAGCATAGCTCAGCTTCAGCAGAACCGGGTTCAGCAGAACTGTGTTGGTTCCTGTGCTTACAGGTGGGCTCTCTGGCGAATATGAGGTCGGTGGAGGGGCTGGGGAGGCCAGGCCCAGCAGCGTTGATAGCGGTGACTCTGAAGACGTATTGGGACCCCTCGATCAGTCCTGTCACATTATAGGACTCTCCCAGTGCCATGGGACGGAGAGGGTCGCGGGTCACACGGGCCCAGCGCTTGGAGGCTGTCTCTTTGCGCTCCAGCCAGTAGCCAGTGATGGGCGTGCCGCCGTCGTCCTCTGGCTCCTCCCAGCTCACCGTCATGGAGTCCATGGTGATGTGAGACACGGTGGGTTTCTCACACTGACCAGGCACAGCTGGAAACCACATCAGACCACAGTCAGAATACAGTCATCTCTACCTAGTTAGTCCATCCAAGATAGTTTAGGATGAGGAGCAGTTATTCCTATCTCTTATATATTACAGGCTTAGGAAACTAGTACAACTGACCGTTGAGCTGTGCTTTTCAAACTTGTTGTGCCCAAGGCACACCAAAGGGCAAGCCAAAATCTCAAGGCACACCTGTATTCATATCCTTGCAAAATAGCCTCTTTAACACGTGTTAACACTCTTAGCTATTGGTCCAACAAACTCAACCATTCTGGTCCAAAGCAAGCTTGGTTCAGTTCCCAAAAATATGAAGCAGGTTGTTAGAAAGCTCGCCATTATATTTGATTTGAGATCCCGGCTCGTGACTAAAGGCAACCAGAGTTTTGCTGTTCAAGCCCCCAGGCTGTGGAACTCTGAAAATACCAATTTTTCCTCCCTGGTGTGTTAATGCTAGTTTATCCCTCTGTTGTTTTTATTGTCATTATCTGCTTTTCTTTTTCTGTAAAGTACTATTACTATTATTACTATTATTATCTTTAATTATGTTTGGGAACCACTGGTGTTGAGAAGTAGTCGTAGTATAACTTACTGCAGATGTTCCTGGCCACCTCAGGCTCGCTGTCCAGAGGATCTCCCACTCCATATTTGTTCTGGGCCATGACGCGGAACACATACTCATGTCCCTTCATCAGGTTCTCCACCGTCCACACTCGCTCCTTGGGCTCGCTGGTCACCTGGAGCCAGGTCTTCCTGTTGGCAACGCGCCTCCAGATTACATAGTTGGTCACCTTGGAGCCTCCATCATCTTTAGGAGGCAACCAAGACAGAGTGATCTTCTCCTCTTTGATCTCCTCAAACTTGATGGGAGAAGAGGGTGGTCCGGGTCGGCCTGAGGAAACCATGTTTTTAGAAATAGTACATCAACAACATCCAGCATCCAGTCTGAGTGTATTCAACATAATTATAAGATCCGACTGTATTCAACTGTAGCATCTGATGGTTTCAACACAGAATTCACCATGTCTGAGTTATAGCAGCTACCTCTATGCAACACAGTTGTAATATATGCCTGTAATCAACACAGAACATATGCCTATAATCAACATGTCAACCTCTGACAGTATAATGATATGACAAGATGTTAATGCTTACCTAAGACATTGAGTCTCATCTCTTTGTAGGCCTTGCCCAGGCTGTTGGAGGCCAACAAGGTGTAGAGGCCAGTGTCTGGTCTCTTGCCCTGCTGGATCAGCAGCGTGCAGTTGTCGTCGGCAACCATCTTGTTGATGTGTTCATCATATTGGACCTCCACCTTGTTCTCTGGCTTGTGAGGTGGGGCCTTAAACCAGGTGAGGGTGGGGAAGGGACAACCGCGGATGGACGCCACCATGTTGATGTCTGATCCTTGCTCCACCTCCATGAACTCCTTCAGCTCAATGGATGGAGCACCTGCCACGAGTCATCAGTTACAATAACGTTCTTTAAACCATGAGTATCTAGTAGTCATGTAGTGGACAAGCTCTTTAAAAGCTTTGAGTTAATATCATGATACATATCAATCATTAATCTGGATGCTTACAGGTCTGGTCCTGCAGTAGGATGGGACCAGCGGTGTTTGATGGTCGACTAGCTCCAGCATCGTTGTATGCTGTGACTCTGAACTCGTACTCATCTCCCTCTGTTAGATCCTCCACCTTGTAGGAGGTGGTCTCGATGTCTCGTCTGTTGCACCTGCAAGGTGTTAATAGAGAGATTTTGCAAGAAAGCTCTGAAAGATAGGTAGATCGAGATAGTGATACCTTGGTAAATCCATATCATGATACATTAGTAGATATATAAATAGTAATAACGGTCTAGTACCTATCATGTCACATGGAACAGCTCCCTGTCCAGACCCTGCTCCCTTGAAAGCAGAGTCCCCCAATGCTTAGTACTAGGACCTCTCCTGTGCTCGTCATCACTCGCCTCGACTACTGCAACTCTCTCCTTGCCAGACGCAATCAAAACCTTACAATGCATCCATAACGCAGCAGCATGCCTGGTGTTCAACCTACCAAAATTCTCCCACAAAAACCCATCATTCGTGAACTCCACTGGCTCCCGGTAATTGCTCACATGAGATTCAAGCCACTGGTACTGGCGTACAAGGCTGCCAGGGGAACTGCCCTTACCTAGCTCCAAACATTATTCAGACCCCATGCCCCAGCTTGAGTGCTCCGCTCAACTACTTCAGCTGGTCGACTGGAACCACCATCAGTAAGAGCAGCTAAACACCTTTGCTCTGCCAAGTCTCAACTCTCAACTCTCTGTTTTGTCACTGCAATGTCTGTTGACAAGTGATAGGTATGGGGTGGACAGAGGGGGTGATACCTCAGTAGATAGAAATGACACAGGTCTAGTGTATACATACAGTAGAATGATACATGTCTGTTATACACAGATAGTGATAAAAGTCTACGACATAGAGATAGTGATATAGGTTTCAGTACCTCCTCCAGGACTCCTTCTGGGTGCCACTGGCATCCCAGCAGAGAAGGTCCATGCTGTAGTGAATGACAGGGGAACCACCATCATTTTTGGGGGCCTTCCAAGTCAGGGTGATGGTGTCCTTCTTCACCGCCTGGATCTTCAGCCTTGTCGGGGGATCCGGAGGGTCTAGGGACAACAAGAACATCACTTTAGTACAACCTCTTGTGGTAAGTATTGTTGACATGAAAATCTAATATGTAGTAATTGACATACGGATGGGATCTCTGGCCATGGAGCCGTCTACGGTCTCGGCATACGGTCCGAATCCAAATCGGTTTTCTGCACGGACACGGAATAGATACTCCTCACCACCGATCAGGTCGGCAACCACCAGGGACTGGGCTGAACAAGCTGGGTTCACCTGGGAAACAGGACAACAGGTGGTCATGATGTCTGCTTACGGACAGGAAATCCATGATAGAGTAACGGCGGATGCTACATCATTGTACCTTGGTCCAGGCTTTGCCATGTACAGTCTTCTTCTCAATGAAGTAGCTCTTGATATGCTCTCCTCCATCGCTTTGTGGAGGCTTCCAAGTCAGCCTGCAGGTTCCCCGAGTCACATCACTGACCTTCAGGTCCTGAGGAACTCCAGGCAGGTCTGAAAACATTGGAAACATACCTCAGCACTCCAAAAACCTCGTATACAAAGAGACTCCTCGGCACTCCAAAACCCGGGCCTGGAACCAAGCTAGGAGCTACGTAAATAAGTTACAGCTCTCAAACTTTGCTGATTCAGAAAAATAGTCTGGTAGGTATTTGAAGAGGGAGTGAAATTTGGAATAGATAGTTTCAAAATATAAATTTGAAGAGACAATTTGAAGAGATAGTTTGAAGAGATTGTTTGATGGGACAATTTGAAGTGACTGTTTGAACAAGAAGAGGTAGAAAGGAGGAACCCACTCACCGAGGACGCTGACTCTGACTTTGAGCACCTTGTGTCCAGCAGGGCTCTCAGCATTGAGGATGTAACGTCCGGTGTGGTTCAGCTTGCTTTCTGGGATCGTCACCACTGAGCTACTGTCTGTAGACACCACCTAGACCAACACACGTACAAGATACAATCATGATGAAGTAATGGCAACAACCGTCACTACTGGTTCAAGGGTAGGGGAGAAGACCTTATCATGGAAGCCACTTCAAACAACATTAATTCTGACCTCAGAGTCGATGGGCAGTGTGTGCTGTTCGTTCTTCTTCTCCATCTCTGCAGGTCCATCGAAGGTCCAGGTGACCTTGGGAATTGGTCTTCCCTTGATGGAGACTGGGATCCTGATGTTGGTTCCTGCTCTGCATGTCAGCAGATCATGGGCACTCACATCTAGACTGAGGTTGGGCTCAACTACCAAATAGACACACAAAATACGATTTCAGATATTCAGCATGACGGACAGTATACTAGGTCAGGTGTACAGTACTACATGCATGTATGGAATAAAAGACACAAGGTTGACACAACACCAACACAGATCTTACTCAGGACATCCTGGACCACAATGTCAGCTGTCTTGGCACTGGGCTCAGAGTTGCCCTCAGCATTCACGGCGTAGACCCTGAAGCGGCATTTCTTTCCCTCCTTCAGGTCAGGGACTGTGATCTCAGTGGAGAGGTGGAGCTTGTCACCTGGGTTCACCCTCCTCCAATCAGGACAGCCCTCTTCGTGGACTTCAATGATGTAACCCCTGATGGGGCTGCCACCGTCTTTGTCTGGTGGGGTCCAGGAAAGGGTGATGTTGCTCTTTGTCTTGTCCTTCACTTCTGGACAGCCGGGGGCGCTGGGGGGATCTGGGGCAAGGTGGTACATATTTCACTTCATGGAGTAGTAGTATTCACGATGACAGAACCTCAACCAATTAAGTTCTTATGAATCCATACCAAATCATTACTGATATAACAACTTCATATGTAATATGCTGATAATATATCATAGACAGATAATAATCCTCATCATTAAAACTATGTTAATCGAAGTATGTGATTTAGAGAACACTCACTGCATGGGTCGACGGCGAAGCGGCACTCGGTGGACTCGCTGTGCGGTCCCACACCGGCAGCATTACAAGCAGCGATCCTGAACTGGTATTCTGTTCCCTCGATCAGCCTCAGTACGGTGTACTCCAGGGCCTTGACCGCAGGCTTAGTAACTGGAGCCCGGTTCACCTTGCCCCAGTACACCGCTCCTCGTTCCCTCTTCTCCAGCCAGTAGCCCTGGATGCTAGAGCCTCCATTCTCCAGGGGAGGGTCCCAGGTCAAGGTCATGTTTGTAGCTGTGGCGGCGATGATCTTGGGGTTGCGTGGAGGACCGGGGAGTCCAAATGGATCCCTGAGCTGAACCTTCTCAGAGTCACAGCCATTGCTCACACCAAACTTGTTCTCTGCCTTGATTCTGAACTGGTAGGCTCCATTCATGAACAGCTTGTACACCTGACCACAGTGGACACACCACAGAGACTCAGCTAAGCATGTTGTATATTTCTATCTACAAATCTATCAGCATTAGTTATGTGCCTTCCATTCTTATGTTTAATTAAAGAGTGTATCTTTGAAGTGTTAGAACTCACCCCATATCTCCTGTCGATCAGGTTGATTGTCAGAACTTCAAAGTCTGACTTCTTCTTGCTGGCATCTCTTTGTTCTACAATGTAGTTAGTGATGTCACTTCCTCCGTTGTCCACAGGTGCGTCCCAGGTCAGATAGCATGAATCTGACTTGATATCTGACACCACAATGTTTCTGGGAGGCATTGGGCGGTCTGCACAAAACACAACGTCAGTGAGCAGTGTAGGTGCATAGCAATGTCGTTATCTGTATCTATTCAAGCAACAAAATTATCTGTATCACTGTATTTAGATAGAAGACCGTAAGTGTAAGTGGTTTATAGCGGAAGTCAGATTATGTTGGGCCATTTTTATATTATCTAAACGAATATTCATTGGCAATGCAATTGTCGTCTCCTCAAAACATCAAAAATACATTGTAACAGTATTGCATCAGCTTTTTCATTGCACCTTGCACCTGTTACTCGCACAATTGGGAGGGGGTCCTGTCTGTTCTATACCTGTTTGACTCCCTGACAGGTCCACATATTTAGATATTAGCCAGATATCCTGTGACGCATCAGCGAGCCTCTCAATCGTATAAGCAGATGTGGTGTGACTGAAGCTGAAGTTGAACTTAAAGAAGCTTTATTACCCAAGACCTCCACCCGGATCACATGCTGAGCTTTCCCGTAGCAGTTCTCAGCCAGCAGCTTGTAGTTGCCCTTATCCTGGCGAATGGTCTCTGGGACAGCAATGTTAGTCTGCAGGGTGGTCTTGTTCACCTGAAAATAAAGCACACATGCTCAAAGCACAGAATACTAAAATAACACATTACATCTTAACTCTATCAGCTGTAATTGTTCCTCAATGAATGACGTTGTCATACTTCTGTGGTGTCTAAAGTCATCTTCTCCGGATCAGGCTTGTCAAGCACCACATCATCCTTCATCCACTGGATGTCTGGGAGAGGAAGACCTCTAACGTTTGCTGGGATATCCACAGCCGCACCCTTTCTCACGGTGATTGTGTTACTCTTGAAGTACTTCATAATGCTGATGGAAGGGGGAACTAGGATACAGACCATGAATTAGCTCATTTTATACAGCTCATAGCTCATACGTTAGTACTGTGATGACATGTCATCAAGAATAACGTGTTCATCCTTCATGACATGGAATCCAGATGAATGTGTGCATGTGTGTGTATGTGTGTGTGTGTTTGTTTGTCTATTCATACTTTCATCGTCTTGGATCTTGGTAGAAATTGGCTTGGAGTGCTCGCCGTTTCCAACCTCATTCACCGCAAAGACACGGAACTTGTACTCCTGGTTCTCTGACAGGTTCTCAATGATTCCACAGCACTCTGGGAACATGCGTCCTGCCACGTCAAACTCATTGCTGTCTGACCTCATCTTCTCCACGTGGTACCCCATGATGGGGCTTCCTCCGTCGGTACGAGGGAGCTGCCAGGCCAGGCTGATGCTGGCCTTCCCCCTGTCGGTGTAGTGCAAATTCTCTGGAGCAGAGGGGGTTCCTGGAGGTCCAAGGTTAATATGGTTAGGCTAGATGTTTACAGTTCCCTTCAGAAACAGGCCTGATTCTGCCATATTGGCAATGTTTAACTTCAGTACTCACTGTAAATGATTACATGAATTCAATTTTAAATTCGTAAATGTAAAGGTTCGGATAAGGGTTGTAGTTAGGGTATGGTAAGGGTTAGGATAAGGGTTACGGTTAGGGTAAGGTAAGGGTTAGGATAAGGGTTGCAGTTATGGTAAGGTAAAGGTTAGGATAAGGGTTGCGGTTAGGGTAAGGTAAGGGTTAGGATAAGGGTTGCGGTTAGGGTAAGGTAAGGGTTAGGATAAGGGTTTGCATTACCTTTGGGGTCCACAGCGAGGATGGGACCCAGGTCCGCTGGAGCTCCATCTCCATACTTATTCCTGGCAATGACTCTGAAGTCGTACTCCTCACCCACCAGCAAGTCCTGGATGTCACACTTACAGGACGCTGTCTCCAAGGGCTGGCGGTACAGCTTCATCTTGGCATCCTTCCGCAGAACCTCATAACCGATTATGTCACTTCCTCCGTTGTCCAGGGGATCAGCCCAGGTCATGGTAATTTTCTTCTTAGTCACCAACACCGTCTTCAGGTCCACTACTGGCCCAGGGACATCTACATAGACACATATATTAGTTGTAGTAGTTTTATCTGTCATCCACTCTGGTCTCCACTGACTTGGCTGATTACATAAGCATGTACATTACCAACTAAAGTACAGTGGTTGAGAAGAGCGGTATAGCTGTGACTGACCCATGACATCCACCCGGGTCTCCGCTGACTTGGTTCCACTACTGTTGGTCCCGGTGACCTGGTACTTCCCGTGGTCGGCCCTCAGAGCCTTCCGGATGAACAGGACACTGTTCTTGCCCTCCGTCTCCACCAGTGCCCTCTCATGGTCCACCTCGCCCTCGTCCTTGTTCCATTTGACGTCTGGCTGAGGTCGCCCGCTCACCACCACAGGCAACCTCAGGGCCTCCCCAGCCCTGATGATGACCCCATTCTTCACCGAGACGTCAAAGTCAACCACTGGGGCCTCTAAACACACACAGGACACATAAGGTCAGTAGGTATAGAGGGAGTGTGTTTGTCAGTTGTAGTGTACTGTATGTTATGGTATGGGGAGAGTCAGGGTAGTGTATGGTATGGTTAGGGTCAGGGTCAGTGTAGTGTTTGGTATGGTTAGGGTCAGTGTAGTGTTTGGTATGGTTAGGGTCAGTGTAGTGTTTGGTATGGTTAGGGTCAGGGTCCGTGTAGTGTTTGGTATGGTTAGGGTCAGTGTAGTGTTTGGTATGGTTAGGGTCAGGGTCCGTGTAGTGTTTGGTATGGTTAGGGTCAGTGTAGTGTTTGGTATGGGTAGGGTCAGTGTATTCTATAGTTGTGTGGTACCTTGTGGTTCCATAACAGTGACTGGCTCGGTCACACCAGGAGCTCCGGGCCCAGCGTCGTTGACAGCCAGGACTCTGATGTAGTAGTCGCTTCCCTCTGTCAAGCCGGTCACCGTGTAGGTCAGCTCCTTACACCTGAACTCTGTGGAGCGACTCCATTCCTTCTCCCCGACCAGAACCTGCACACCATGTGACCCAAACATGTGACCAAGACCAAGTAGTACTATAGTCATATATTGTCTTCTCCACCTGGTATCTTAGGATGTCTCCTCCACCATACTATAGTCATACGATCATGTAGTAGTAATACAGTGTAGTAGTGCTATAATGTAGTAGTACTATAGTGCAGTACAATAGCAGATAAACTTGTACACATCCCTGCATCCAGTGTCTGTTGCCAACCACTTACAGATCAAATCAAGAAAGTACATCTATGAATGGGACTTTTAAACATCAGGCCCCTCGTCAAAAAACATGTTTAGTGCATCAGTTTTGACTGCCTATTATAATTAAACCTGGTTCAACACAGACGCCTCTGCCGCTCTGATTGAAACTGCCCACAATTATAATTTCTCCTACTGCATTAGACAAGGGAAGAGGAGTGGAGGGACAATCACCATATGTTCAGAAAAGGCTGGACAAAGTATTGCCTCAAAATCTGAATGCACAATGCACTTTCAGTGAACTTGGAAATGATCAGGAAAGTTGTCTGTAAGTTAAAATCCTCTACCAGTGCTATTCCTCCCATTCCCATCACATTTTTAAAATTGCTTTTTAATTGTTTGGCAGAGTAACTTTTACCAATAGTTGGTCAAAGTTGGTGCCAGTGAACTAACATTTCACAGCAACTTTCCTCCTAAACCAGTGCTTAAAAAGAACATTGATAACCTGCCTCTCACAGAATTCATTACAAAAATCTGTCTGACATGGACATATGTGCCTGCTAGATCCCATAGATCCTCTGACTCGTTAAATCTGCCCCAAAACTCTGGAACAGTCTGCCTGAAGGTCTTAGGGGCTATAAATCTTTTTCAGCCTTTTTCAATCTGTTTTTTTCCCCAGGCCAACAGGCTCCTCAACCAGCAACACCAATCTCATTGATCATACTTAACTTTCAATGTACATTGATAATATTGTGATGATTCAACTACATACATATGCCATATTCCTTATGCTATATTTAAATACTCTGGATACATATGCTCTGATTCTCTATCTTTTGTATATTTCTGCTAGTACATGCCATATGCCATATTCCTGCTACTGCTGCCCTCACTTGTGTATCTGCCCTTACTTGTACTTACCTGTACATTTATAATACTTGAATCAATACTTCTGGAGTCAAGATCATTTTAGATAATTTTATATTTATGTATGTGTGTGTGTGTCTGTATATATTTATACATATCTATATATATATACACTTATGTGTGCATATGGGTGTATACTAATTGTCTTAATGCTATTTTATCTGTCCTTTCTATTTCATCTTTGATCGTTTTTGTCTACTTTTCTGCATCCTGTCGCCTTCCACTGTTCAGAACAGCCCTGTGTTGTGAAGAACGTGTCAACAAACACTATAGTAGTATAGTGTAGTAGTGATATAGTGTAGTCGTACTATAGTACATAGTATAGTATAATAGTAATATAGCGTAGTAGTACAATAGTGTAGTAGTGCAGTAGTGCTATAATGTAGTACTATAGTGTAACAGTAGTCTAGCAGCACTATAATGTAGTAGTACTCTAGTGTAGTACTATGGTGTAGAAGTGTATAATACTATATTACAGTTCAGTGTGTACCTTCTCCACATGATAGCCCAGGATGTCTCCTCCACCGTGGTACAGGGGTGGTTTCCAGGCGACCACGATGGAGTCTTTCCCAGTGTCCACCACCCAGGGAGCAGGGGGGCCGGGGGGCACTGGCGACAACGTGAACAACAAGATGATGATGATGAGGAGGAGGAAGAACGTGATGATGAGGGGATATCTCCTTGTCTCTCAGAGACCTTGATCTGTGCCTCAGTTTTAACTAGACTCAATCAGAGTTTAAGAAACACTGGTGAAGGTGATTCACATGTTACTGTAAGGTGTGTGTTTTAACTATAGGTGTTAAACTGAATGTTCATGTAAAATGTTGTGTAAAACTATGTTACTGTCAGGTGTGTGTGTTAGTACACTAGAGGTACTGTACTGTGTGTACGTGTGTTTGTGTGTCAATGCACTGTACTGTAAGGTGTGTGTGTGTGTGTGTTAATACACTAGAAGTACTGCAAGGTGTGTGTGTGTGTGTGTTAATACACTAGAGGTACTGTACTGTGTGTGTGTGTGTGTTAATGCACTAGAGGTACTGTATTGTGTGTATGTGTGTTAATGCAGTAGAGGTACTGTCAGGTATGTGTGTGTGTGTCTGTGTGTGTCAATGCACTAGAGGTACTGTACTGTGTGTGTGTGTTAGTGCACTAGGGGTACTGTAAGGTGTGTGTGTGTGTTAATGCACAAAATGTACTGTTAGGTGTATGTGTGTGTGTATTAATGCACTAGAGGTACTGTAAGGTGTGTGTGTGTGTTCATGCACGAGAGGTACTGTAAGGTGTGTGTGTGTGTTCATGCACAAGAGGTACTCACGGATGGCATCCATGGCCATCGTGCGGTCGGTGGGCTCGCTGAAGGGCCCGGGTCCAGCCAGGTTCTCAGCACACACCCTGAAGATGTAGGTGAGGCCCTCCATCAGGCCACTGACCTTCACCTCCAGGGAATTGAGCAGGGCACGGTTTACTCTGGTCCAGTGCTTGCTGTTCACTTCCTTCCTCTCGATCCAGTAGCCCAGGATGGGGCTGCCGTTGTCCTTGGGCTCATGCCAGGATATGTGGGCGCTGGAGGCTGTCACCTCATGCACCCTGGGGGTGTTGGGGGCGTCTGGCGGGTCTGGGCGGAGGACGGACATTGTGAGCCTCACTCAGCACCAGGACTGCATCTGAAATGGCATGCTGCGTACTACACGCTACAACGTGGACTGTTTTCTGGCGTACGATTAGTATGCGAGCCAAAAGTATGCATGTTTTTGGCCGGTGACATTCCAACTGACAGCTGAAGTCACTTCTACCCAAACAGTGTGATATATAATAATAACAACATCTGTGTTATAAACATGCTTTACATTATTCTTTGAGTTGCCTGTTCATTGGCGGTGCTGGTCTGAGGTTCCAGAGGTTATTAATAACATTTAAATGTTTTGGTTAAGATGTTCCTCCTCCTGTCCAAATGCATTGTGGGTTATCCAAGTGACTGTAGTGTCCATAGTTTGCACTGTATGAATTTCACAGAGAATAGTATGCCATCCGGGTACTTTTGGTATACAGTTTTTGCATACTACATGGAAATTATTTGGGACATACTACATAGTACTCTGACCTACTACTCTGTTCTGCTACGCAGTATGCTAGTGTGGCGATTCAGAGTCCAGGACTACCAAGACTATCGTGTGGATGCATCCTGACATACCAAACTGGTTCTTGGCTACTAGTGGCTCCGAGGTGCAGGGCGGGCCGCAGCCAAACTTGTTCTCAGCCGTGACTCTGAAGATGTACTCCTTGCCCTCGATGAGCTTGGTGACGGGGAAGCTGCAGCCTTTCAGTGTGGAGGTGATAGTGATCCAGCCAACCTCCTCATTCTTGTTGTCCTTCTTCTCCAGGATGTAGTTGAGAATCTCGCTGCCTCCGTCATCCTCGGGAGCCTCCCAGTTGCACACCACTGAGGTGTTCCTGATCTCATCAAACATGAAGTTGATTGGAGCAGCGGGCTTGTCTGTCAATCACAACATGCATGAGGATGCTTAGACACACTCTGTAAAGTCAATGGTAGTGGTGCAATGACAGTGGTCACTTCCTAGACTAGTGCTCTAACACCAGACTAGTGGTCTCTTCCTAGACTAATGCTCTAACATCAGACTAGTGGTCTCTTACTAGACTAGTTGTCTAATACGAGTGGTCTCTTCCTAGACCAGTGGTCTAACACCAGAATAGTGGTCTCTTACTAGACTAGATGTTTAATACTCGTGGTCTCTTATTAGACTAGTTGTTTAATACTCGTGGTCTCTTCCTAAACTAGTGCTCTAACTGTCGTATTGTGGTCGACATCATCTTGGACCAAGAGTCTGGTGTGAACAGGGAGTCATACTAAGAGAGGTTGTCATTTTACCAAGGATGTTGACAACACAGGAAGCAGTGGCCACTCCATGCTGGTTCTCCACCTGGACGGTGAAGACACCGTGGTCGGATCGGACAGAGTCTCGAACCATCAGGGCCGCCTGGCCCTTCTGGTTCTGGTCCAGACCCAGTCGCTCCCTCATTGGGGTCACAAACTCCTCCTCTGGCTCAGGAACCTGCAGACAGAAGGTCTGAGGGTGAGAAACAACACCAATTGAAAGCATGTCCCAGTATAATCATGGAGTGAGAGGGAGACCTTGGCTTTGCCCTGCTTCTTCTTGATGATGGGAGTGATCTTCTTGGTGGGTTCCTTGGTGACGTTTTCATTGTTCCTCAGCCAGCTGATTTTGGGGTAGGGAGATCCAGAGACGTAGGCGTCGATGCGGAGTTCTTGGCCCTTCTTAATGCACACGCCGGACTGAACGTGAGCGTGGAGGGTGACCTTTGGTTTATCTGAAAGACCAAGATGGATTTCAATGTTACACCCATTTTTGACATTGTGCTGTATTAAGATGCTCCATGGGCTCCTGGCAAGCCTCTTGTGAAGGATATTGGCAAAACCTCGGTTTTGCCAAAACCAATGTTTCACGTTGTGGCCAAGGCACACCAAAGGACAAGTCAACATCTCAAGGCCTGTATTCATATCCATGCAGAATAGCCTCTATAACACGTGCTCACATATCAATTGTCAACACAATTGTCAATGTCAAACAACTATATCACTCACAAAACAAAATATGTCAAAATAACTTTTTGTATTGTTGTATATATTGGAATTATAATGTATGTTTGGCACAAAGTACCACGTCACAGCTGGACTTAAGGTGTCTCAATGAATTTGCCTGTGTTAAGAAATGAGCGCAAAAAGTACTGATAGAGTAAATTGCAATAAATAAAAAATCATAATTAACAACAATATTTGGTTGCCACAAATTCAGTTTGAGAACCACTGAGTGTTTCTATGTAGGCGTGGTGCATGGTGGATGGTACGAGGCCAGTGTTTCTATGTAGGCTTCCCAGTGCGTGGCGGACGGTACGAGGCCAGTGTTTCTATGTAGGCTTCCCAGTGCGTGGCGGACGGTACGAGGCCAGTGTTTCTATGTAGGCTTCCCAGTGCGTGGCGGGCGGTGTGAGGCCTGGCCGAGCCATGTTCGGTACCTACCGACGGGGTCGGCAGCTTTGATGAGCTGCGTGCTGCGAGACGGCTCGCTGACTCCGGCGGCATTCTCAGCGCGGACTCTGAACTGGTACTCCATGTCCTCCTGGAGGTCTTTCACTACGTGGGAGAGGCCAGGCACCAAGTTCTGGTTGACCCTCTCATATCGATCCCCATCCTTCACCATCTTCTCCACGATGTAGCCCTGGATGGTACAGCCTCCATCACAGTCTGGAGCCTTCCAGCTCACCGTGACAGACTTGGAAGTCGGGTCCAGGGCCTCCACCTGGATGGGTGGGTCTGGTTTCTCTGTGGATCAATCAATAATAAGGTGTATTCTAATATACAATATTATAGTATATAATATACATAAAAATTACAATATAATAGAATATGTTATATGTTTATATTATATGATAGTACAATAATAATAGTATACTATATATGATAGTATATGATTTATTTTTGGCACAATTTTTCATTTTTCATTTTTTCAAGAAAGGCGCTATATATGTATATATATATGCATATACATACATATATGATAGTATATCTGAATAAAGTACTTAAGCTTGATCTTTTCAGTAATAGCACTAGTATTTTATAAATGATATATATGAATAAAGTACTTACGCTTGATTTCCTCAATGATCACCGGGTTGCGCAGCTCCAGGTACACTCCGGCGCCCACCTTGTTGAGAGCCTTGACCCGGAAGTGATACTGACAGTTGACATAGAGGTCCTTGATGGAGCAGGAAAGCACATCCTCCCCTGAAAGGACGGGGACGTAGGTCTTCTTGGAGACCTCACGTCGCTCCAGGGTGTAGCTGATGATGGGCGTGCCCCCGTTGTTGTCCGGGGCTTCCCAGCTTATCTTGCAGGAGCTCTTGGTGATGTTGCCGGCGCTGATGTCCTTACACTGACCAGGAAGACCTGCAGGGTTCCATAGAGAGGGATCCATCAATATACTGGCAGTAGATATTCAGTCGTGCAGTGTTTTGCAGATGGGGGTACTTTGAAGGATTGCAGAGGGTACAATGAAAAAAAAAGTGTACTTGATTTAATAGAATAAATCAGAATACTTCCGAGTTCAGTAAATCTTTCTCATGAACGACAACAATAATAAGTAATGCAAAACTCTACTTGTACTACAAATGTAGGTATTGGCACAGTTTATTGTTTATTTATTTCACTCCCCAACATGCTTTGTGCTCGTAAAGGGGTACTTGGCTGAAAAATAATTCTTAGACGGTACGTTAGTAAACATCACCTGCAGGGTTTCATAGAGCATCCTTCAACCTACTGACAGCAGATATTCAGCAGTGTGATGTGAGGACTGTGGGAGAGGCCTACCAATGACTTTGACGTTGATGGTCCCACTGGAGGATCCCAGGCTGTTCTGCAGGGTGAGTGTGTAGGCACCAGCGTCGCCGTGGGTACACCTGAGCATCTCCAAGTGAACATTGCTCATCTCCACAGTCATGGAAGTCCGGTCGTCGGCCTTACACTCCACTGTGTCCTTCTGCCACACCATAGTGGGCGTGGGGATGGCGGTGTAGGGGATATTGAGGCGGAGCTTCTCCCCCTCCACCACCACCACATCCTGGCCATCCAGCTCCAGGGTGGGGGCGCCTAGGGAAGTGACAACACGTTAACCTTAAGATAAGAGCCGTCCACGGGTAGAAGATGTGAGAGGTCATACGTACAGTCAGGATCCTTTGTGAAGATCTTGTCAGTTATCTCTGAGGGGTCACTGACACCGATAGAGTTGATGGCTCGCACCCTGATAACATATTTCTTCTCTGGTTTGATTCCATCATCGATGTGGAACTGGAGCTCCTTGATTGGTCGATTGTTGACCCGGAGCCACTTTAGCTCCGGCCTGGCCTCGGCAACCTCCACGTGGTAGCCAGTGATGGGGCAACCTCCGTCCTTAGCAGGAGGCTTCCATGTGACGTTGACGTGCAGCCTGCTGGTGTCGGGGACGGCCACCGCCTGGGGCGGAGACGGTAGGCCTAGTGGGAGGAAGACATACCATATCGTTGATTATGAAGAAGATGAAATGTAACATGATCATCCCTTGAGCATTCAAAAGAGCATATTGTGCATGCACCGGCCTCTTTTTCATCTTACTGTGTGTGTGTTTGTGTGTGTGGGCATGGTCCAGGCCCCTGCTATCGAGCCATGTAATCGACCTGCTTGGTCGACACACTTCAATTATCTCATTAGTTTGCAATAGTTAAACCCTGGCTTCTCGTCCACTTATCACATTTTAGAAACTCTCTGGTGTTTATGTCATTGTCTGGGTGTTCTCCTTGTCTTCAGTGTCACATCGCAGTATCCAGGTAACCGTCTTATACCTATGTGTCCTGCCTCTGTGTCCTGCGCTTGTGTTCCTTTGCTGGGTCTTCGGTGGTTTTGTATTAAGAACAACACTTCTCAAGTTAAGGACACTTACTGGTGGGGTCTTCGATGGTGAAGAACTCTGTGGGCTCACTAGGATCTCCAACTCCAGCCTCGTTCTCAGCTCGGACCTGGAATTGGACCTCTGTGCCCTCGTCCACATCTGTTACCTTGAACTGGGTCTGCTTGTCAGGAGTCTTACAGCACTTCAACCAGCGGCTTCCAAGCTTCTCCTTCTTCTCAATTACATACCTGGAAATAAGAACAAGGTTCTCACGGGTGTTTTAGAGGACATCATATCATAGCTCAAGGAGTATTTGTTCAGTGGAGATGGATGGAAGAACTAGCTGAATGACTTACTTGGTAATCGGTCTTCCACCATTGCTTTTGGGGGCTTCCCATTTCAGCTCCACGTGTCTCTTGGTGACTTCCACTACCGTCAGCGCGTATGGGGGACCAGGAGTGGCTGAAAGACACAAGATGTGAACTTAAATGCTTCAGCACTACTCCACCGCATTGATCTAACTGCATTGTGGTACAGCAGCACAGACAGGGAGAAAGAACTCACTGAAAGTGTCCTTAGCCAGCACCGCATCTTCCAGCTCACAGAATTCACCCATTCCCACAGCGTTCTCGGCGGCCACCCGGAACACATACAGGGAGCACTCGTTGAGGGGCGTCACCGAGTACTTGAGCTCCTTCACAGTGGTGTCCACCGCCTGCCAACCCTTCCTCCTCACGTCCCTCTTCTCCACCACGTAGTTGGTGATGGAGGAGCCTCCATCGGTGCTTGGCGCCTGCCATTTGAGGTCCGCACTGATCTTGGTGATGTTGGTCACCTCCAGCCACTGAGGAGCAGATGGGGGATCTAGAGAGAGAAAGAGAGAGAGACAGAAGGAGGGGAAAAACAAGGGACATGAGTAATTGTACGTTGTTTAGGACCATGGATTCCTTATTTGAGTATTATGTCCTTATAACCTATGACGTGTGCTTGAACACTGGGTATCTAAGCTTGGACCAAGAGACAAGTTGTATGGTGGATGGAGGTTAGCCATGACTTACAAAGTCTCTCCTTGCAGAGCACAAGGTCGCTTGGCTCGCTGGGTTCACTCTCTCCAGCCTTGTTGATGGCCTTGACCCGGAAGCAGTACTCCTGTTTCTCCATCAGGCCCTTGAGCAGGTGCTCAGTCTGAGGAATGTCCTCTGCGATACGGACCCACTCCTCACTTCCGGCCTTCTGGAACTCTATGACATAGCCGTCGATCTTGGCACCACCATCATGCTCTGGCCGGGTCCACAGAAGGTTGGCCGAGGTTTTGCCAATATCCTTCACAAGAGGCTTGCCAGGAGCCCATGGAGCATCTTTATACAGCACAATGTCAAAATGGGTGTAAGTCACTCATGTCAATGTCACATTCATGTCAAAAACCTCTTTCAGTCACTTAGACATTAGTATGTACTTTTGCTTCCAAAAATGTAAGAATGGGTAAGGGTGGTATGTGTTGTGACAAACCAATTGGATCTTTGATGAGAATGGGATCTGTTTCCACACTGGGCTTTCCGGGTCCGGCCAAGTTCTCGGCCAAAACACGGAAGCTATACTTCTTCTTGGTGGGCAGGCCCTTCACCCTGGAAACACAAAGAGCATTGTAGTTAAAGTCACAAAAGCTTGGACTCACTAAGGTTTTATTGGTCATGTTTCTGGGCAAAAAAGATTGTATACAAAATCAGAAACCATTGCATTCTTTTTGAAGTTACTTTGATGGATCCGACCATTACCTAAATGTAGCATCCTTAACAGGGAGTTTGTTGCATCGGAGCCACTTGTCACTCTCCGGGTCAAACTTTTCCACCCAGTATCCTGTGATGGGGCTGCCGCCATCCTCATCAGGCTCAAACCATGTGAGTGTTACGGCATCCTTAGCGATGTCTGAAGCAGTCACTCTGGTTGGACAGCCAGGAGGATCTGGAAGACAAACAAACACTGTCTTTACATCTCATTGTTAAAAATCAAACCATGGCTATGAGACACACTTTCACAGCATGAAAGAGTTTCCTAGGGGTGGACCTACCGAAGGAGTATTTAGCGACGATGGGTGCATGCTCGGCTGGTTGGCTGATTCCGTACTGGTTCTCTGCACACACCCTGAAGATGTATTCCTTCAGAGGGGTCATCTTACAGGCATTGAAAGTGGTCTGCTTGACCGTGGCTGAGAGCTTTATCCATTCCTCCTTGTCTGTCTGTCGTTTTTCGACAATGTAGTTGGTGATGGTAGAGCCTCCGTCGTCTCTGGGGGGGTTCCAGGCAAGGAAGCAGGACTCATTAGTGATCTCAGAGATGTCGAACGCAGCTGGAGGACCAGGCTTATCTGCAGGAGGGATAACATATTTGATACTCAACTTTTGTAACACATATTAAGCATACATGTATATCCTGACTATTGACTATTGTCTATTAATTCAACTCCTCAAACACAAGCTGAAGCATACCAAGGATGTTGACATCGATGGTGGCGGTGGCACGTCCACAATTGTTGACGGCCTCGATGATGTAGGTGGCCGTGTCTCCTCTGGTGCTGTTGTCAATGGAAAGCTTGGAGTGGCCTGGCTGCGTGTCGATAGCGATGCGTTCATTAGCCTTCAGCACCAGATCCGCCTTGGTCCACTTCACCCTGGGATTGGGCTTTCCAGTCACATCGGCAGGAAGCTCGATCTTGGTGCTGGCTCGTATGGTTAGGCCTGCAAGCAGCTTAACGTCAAGCTGAATCACTGGAGGCTCTGTTGGAAGGAAAGACAGGAGAGTTCAGAAGCAAGCTCCTCCATAGTTCTCCTCTGTGTTCTGCTCCACCTCCATCCTGGAGGATGCAGAGGATGCAGGGTTATGCATGAGTTGACCTTTAGCATCCACAGCCTGGATCTCGTCGGTGGCCCTGCAGGGCTTCCCGGCTCCCAACTTGTTGAAGGCCTTGACACGGTAGGAGTACCACTGTCCTTCAATCAGACCTGTCACCTGGAACCTGCCACACAACAACACACAAAACTCAGTCATGAGGGGATCAGTCATGTTGTTTCTACACATGATATAATGTAATATAATATGAGGCTTGTGTTACTACACACTATCTAATATACATACTATTTTACATAATCTAATCTGAGATATGTGTGTTTACTACAAATGATCTAATATAATATTCTATAATCTGAAGGTTGTGTGGTTATTGATATCTACTCTGAGGGTTGTGTGGTTAATCTAATCTCATGACCAGGTGGTCCGGATGTCTCACTTGAGCTCAGGCATGGGCTCCTTGCAGGGCTCCCACTTGTCGGTTCCTCTCTGGCATTTCTCCACCACGTAGCCTTTGACGTTGGAGCCTCCGTCGTACTTGGGTGGCTCCCAGGACAGGAAGATACTCTTGGCACCCTTATCTCTCCACTTCAGGTTCTCTGGGGCATCAGGCACAGCTGGACACACAAGACAGTACTGTTATCAGACATGGTATGCCAGGAAGAACACTACTCTCTGTCCTAGGGACTACTGTTTGGATATAGAGCAGTGACGTGCGGTCAGGCGAGGCAGGTGAGGCAGTGTCTCACCTGCGATGATGTAAATAAATAAAATATATAATGATAAAATAATTTTAATTGTTAGTTTTTATTTTTCATTTAGCTTCACCAATTTTGATTATTTTTTCTTCAAAATCGCTGAATTTTCGCAATCCCTCGTTAACTGCTCTGTCTGCCGTGCGGTCAGAGCGCGTTCTTGTCTGGTGTGTTGCTGAGCATTCAAAACGGCAGAGAAAAAAGTCCGAGGTGAGGCAAACAGTTCTCGTGCCTCACGACAGGGGGCTCATGATCCCAGACATACGGTGGCGTAAGCGAGTCAAGTGCCGCAGCGACTTTTTTTTTCCGTCTCGTGCACCCGTGCACTCGTGCATTTTGTGGGCGACAGTTTGTATGTGTAAAGAATGCAGAAATGAAACATAACCCATAAACTGCTGCCAATCAAATGGCAAATAATCTGCGCTGAGCGCATATATTTGTAAATCTGATTCTGATTACATCAGTGCCTCACCAGATATAAACCTCACTGCACGTCACTGGTGGGCAGACAATTACCTGGCTAGCACATACCAACATCCACAGGTCACTATCACACATCCATCACTAAATAGAGAATAACATATGAATAACCATTTCTGAAATATATACACAGTCTTTCAAAATGTAAACACACCCAAATATACCTGATAAAAAGCAATAAATAGTTAAACTAAACCCCCCCCTACCCACTTCCCACTTGAAATATGAATGGGTGCGCCGAGCCCTTGGGGAACTGTTTGCCCGAGTGATGGGTTCAGTGACTCGAATCACTAGAATCAGTTCATTATGACTAAAAAGATTGGTCGGACTACGCAGTAAGCACCGAATCGTTCAGTGCTTACTGCGTAGTCCGACTCACTTTCAGTGAACTGAAACGGCTGAGCGGTTCATGCGGAAGTGCTTTGACAAACATGCCAGACTCCGTTTACAAATCTTGATCTTTTACACGTTTCCTCAATGAATATCAGTATTGGAGGTGAATGCTGGTTTTCAATTACTTTTAAGTCTTAATTTCCTGGGCCTGATTCTGATTATCACTCAGTCACGTTAACTCACTGTGTCTAGTAGCCTTCAGTGAACGGATCAGTGTCGGCGCCCGCCCGCCTGTGAATGATTCGTTCAGCACAGCAGAACTGGTTCGAAGGGGACCAATCACATTTGCTCGCAGCAGTCCCTTCCCCTCCCTGCACACTCGCTGCTGATCAGATCCGTCCGAGAGCTCAACTGAACTGAGAAACAAACTGATATTTTCAGTAAGTGATTCAGTTCAGTTCCTTCAACCAAAAGATTTGGTCTTTTGAATGAATCGTTCACGAACAACACAACACTAGTTTGCCCGACGAACCCTGGGAGGAGGAGAAGAGGCAGAGGTAAGTTTGAGTGTTCATGATTGTCTTAGCTGAGCCTTGAGGCTTACAATTATACTCTTTCATGACTAACTTCGCTACATTGAGTCATAAATCAATGAGCGTTGTTTTGTTTGTTCACAGGCGAACGGCGGCCCAGCGTCCAAGCTGTGAACATGAAGACATGCAGCTGCAACACATGAGCAATCAACAATCAATACATAAATGTTGTAAAAATACTGTGTGCTTACTCAACCTGAATCCGAATAAGGTGTGCAATGCCATATGTGCAAATTTTGCCAATTAATCAGTGCCAATATAAATATATACCCACAACCCATTTTACTCAATAACAACAATTACGCTTAAGATGACTAGTAACGGTGGCTTGTCGTTACAGTGTTGAACTCTGCCAAGGTTGTCCCTTGTCACTGATTCTGTTTGTGATTTTCATGGACAGAATCTCAAGGAGCAGCCGAGGTGAGGAGAGTGTCCGGTTTGGGGACCTCAGAATTGCACCCCTGCTCTTTGCAGACGATGTGGTTCTGTTGGCTACTTCCTACGTAGTGTTGCCTGCCATGTAACAAGAGTTTCACTGTTCAGAATGGCCCTGTGTTGTGATGTACACGTGACAATAAAACACTTTGACTTTGGTGGACACTGGGAGCTACCGGGCCAGGACAGGCTAGATTAGGCCCGGCCAGACAAGACTAGACTAGGTTAAGCTAGGCCAGTCTATGCTAGGCTAGGCAAGGCTATCAGTTTACATTAGTTATTAATGATCGATCCTCGTATCCTCCTGGTCCACAGAGTTTGAGAGGACCCACTACCCGGATGTGTTTGCCAGAGAGCGCCTGGCCAACAAGATCGACCTCCCGGAGGCCAGGATACAGGTGGGGGCGGGGGGGCTCCACTGTGTATTTAAAGTCTGACCTCTCATCCACATCTTCTCTAATGAGACATTGCTGTGATTGGCAGGTGTGGTTCTCAAACCGCAGAGCGAAGTGGAGGAGGGAGGAGAAGCTTCGCAGTCAGAAGAGGTCAGGTGGTGGGACTTCCTGTTTGCAGAGCCAAGCCCCTCTGACCACTTCCTTTAACACATCCGCTTACCACCAGCAGCACCCCAACAACACAGGTGTGTGTGTGTGTGCATGTTTGTGTGAACTTACTCTCAATTCAGAAGAACTTCAATTACATGAAAAGAAAATACATTGCCAAAGAAATAAAAAAAATAAAAAAATACCTCTCTTTCCAGGGCCCATGATAAGTCAGGTCGACTCGTCCCTTTCTGGTTACAATTCGTTGTCTGTTTTCTCCTCTGCAGTCCAGGTAGGACACACACATACACACATGCACACATGCACACACACACTGTACATATTAGGTACTATCTTACTAATTGTTCAGAGTTGTTGTAGAATGTATGTTTAGAAGAATACTACAGGAGGGAATGAGGAGTAAGCATTCCATTGTTACATATGGCAATAAAAGGAATCTTGAAGCTTGAATCTTGAACACACACACACACACACACACACACACACACACAACATTAATATGAACTCAACCTAACTATGCCAGCGATGACTGCCAAAATGATGAATATCGTTTATTATATTACGTTTTTGTTATACCAGGAGGGCCAACAATTTGAACTCCGCATGACGTATCTCTACTGTCGGCGTGCTTAACACTGGTGACGCATTTAGTGGGCAGGGCCTAGCTGATTAAATAGTCCATAGCACCGAGAACGTAGCGGTTGCCAGGTGGACTGCAGCCTCCTCGTCCCCCCGTCGGCTAAACTGCACTGCCAGCCGTACTTGGGCGAGGTATGGCTCCAATGGCTTGAGGGAGCTGGCCAGCGGGGTTGGCGGAACATTGCTCGATAAATGTGGGTGTCCCCAGTGCCCCCTGGCTGCAACTCTGTACGCCAACGCCGGTGTTGGAGCAGTCACCCCGGGCACCGGCTGACGGATGGGCGATAGAAGTACTTTTGTTATTTAGCCATCATATTTCCATTGAAAATGCAGAAATAGGCATAGCAGGATGTAACCTACTGTTTTACTATCTTTAAAAAAAAATACTATGTGTAACTGCCTCCTCAGTCACTTCATCATGGCGCTGTGGTGGCTAAAGTTAATATTTAGCAAGCAAACGTTTATCATTAAACAGTGTGGATCGTTCACCCACCTCACATTATTAGGTTAGGTTTGTCGGCACAGGTTAGAGAATTACTCCAAAGTGGTCTACATTTTCTCTACGCCTGGGAACAAAGGTCGTATTTTGCAGGCATTTCCAGCTACGATCTTCTGCTGCCCTCTAGTGTTCAAGATTCAAGAAGTTTAATTGTCACATTCGCAGTGAAATGAAAAGGTAGCGATGCCCGGTGCAATCTGCAGGTAGCGACACGTTATTAGAATAATATATGTATCAGTGTATGTGTGCCCTCCCAATATTAATACGCATTCATCCAAAGCATGTTAAACCACTGTGAGAGCATTCATTACTGAGCATGGGTGACCCCAGTGGGACCCCCAACTCCTAATATTGGCAGTGTTAAGGCATTGCTCTACCAGATTAACTGTCGGACCATTAGCCTATGTACATCATCTAGCATTCTGCGGAAATATGATATTATTTTATGGTACTCTCCTGTCATTTTCTTTACTTGCGCCCCTCTTCATTTCTTCCTCCTATCCGCTTCTCATCTCCACTCCTCTCCTCCAGTCTCTTCCTTCCTCAGCTGTCTCTTCCTACTCCTGCATGCTCCCCTCCTCCCCTCGCTCGTTCGACTCCCTCTACCCCTCCTCTCACATGCAGGCGTCCTCAGCTAACGGCAACACGGGTAGGACTACCTGTCTGTCTGTCTACCTAAAATCAGAACATATATTTATGTTGGTGAACAGTCCTGACTCCCGATGTTGATTACATTATCTCTCTCTTTTTCTCTCTCTCTCTCAGGGCTCATATCCCCTGGGGTCTCGGTACCGGTACAGGTTCCAGGTTCGGACCCCCAGGGACTGGGTCAGGATCTGGGTCAGTACTGGGCCCGACTCCACTGAAGCTCAAAATACATTGGCGTCCTATGGACATGTCTACGAATCAAGTATGCAAGATAATGAGGATGGCTGGGCTACAGATCATTGATCCAGATTCAAACGTTACATACAGTGAAAGGTTTGGTCTGCAAATGTTCCATAAAAGAGGTTCAAGTCCACCATCTTGGTTCTTCTTGACCAAATATACTCGAATAACTAACCAACCAGATTGTGGCTTGGAGTGTGCTAGAAACCCTCCTATAGCCCTATTACCCTGATCACTACCATGGTCCTTATCCTGATCACTACCATGGTCCTTATCCTAGCCATTACCCTGATCACTACCATGGTCCTTATCCTGCCCATTACCCTGATCACTACCATGGTCCTTATCCTAGCCATTACCCTGATCACTACCATGGTCCTTATCCTAGCCATTACCCTGATCACTACCATGTTCCTTATCCTAGCCATTACCCTGATCACTACCATGGTCCTTATCCTAGCCATTACCCTGTGCCTTACCTGGGGCATTAGCTTGAACATTATTGTCTGGTCAATACCATGGTAATTACCTTGGGCACTAGTTTCCTGGCCATTACCTTCATCATTACCCTGGTCTCAATCCTGGTCAATACATGGTCATTACTCTGGTCATTGCAGCCAACACTACCAGGGTCATTGGCCTGGTCATTACACTGTTAAGTACCCAGCATGCATCTGTGTTCAACATTGTGCAGGCCAGGTTACTGTCTAAAAAAACGAAAAGAAAGAAGAGCTGTGGGGAATTTAGATAACAACGCATGGTTTTGAAGGATTTTGTGAAAGACAATCAAAGACAGTTTCATGCATTTCACTCAAATCCCAGAGATCTGGTGAAATGATGCTGCATTTGAATTATACATATACAGATCATCAGGTAATAAACATTTACCCAATGATCTGCTGACCAATCACTGTTGTGTAAATGAGTGACCTGGGTAGTTCCTGCAATATGACTGTATCTTCAAAAGACTATAACTATTTCTGAATATTAAAGACAATCGATGTCTGGTCAGAGACACTATACTCAGAACAATATTTTTGCACAGACATTGATGTCTGATAATCATAAAGGAATCTCCATATCAGTTGTTATTGTAGAGCAGGTTGCAGTTTTGCCAGGATACTACAGTATACTACAGGATACTACAGGATACTGCTAACTTCGAGTGCAAATCAAGTACAATGACTTCTAATATCTAATCAAATATGAACACTGTGAAATCACAATGCCACCGGCTGTGAAACTGTTGTATTTTGACCAGGTCCACATAACCATATAAAATATAACAAGACAAGCAAGAAATTAAACATTGGACATTTGTATTACGGTATTGTTGTAGTTTACCCCCTCTGCTCCTGATATTTTTTGTATGAATCTCCCTTCCTTCTCTGATGACATTCCGAAATTAGTTTTTACACAGCTTTATATGTGTACTACTACTGCTATTCTGCCTCCTTCAACATGTTACTTTACTGTGTGTGTGCTGACTCAGCTTCAACAGTATACCTCCCGGTGACGGCCTATGACCCTTTTCATTAAAATAATGATGTGTCTCCAAGCATTTACTTTATGTATATATTTTGTGTCACGGGTCGCCCCATGGTTTATAGACCAAATCTTATAGAGGCATAATGCAAGGGTTGCTAGGATTAATGCAAGTGGTAAGGTGTGGTAAAGTGTACATTTTAAGACTTGTGTTAAGGGCGGGCAGTACACATTCATAAAAGGCAGTTGCCTTATTTGGCAAAAAAAACAACCTAATGGATTCTGTATTAAGTCCCACCACTGCACTAAACATCCATAAAGCATCCGTCCAGTAGCAGACAGTCAGAGGGCCAGTGCTGGTGATCCTTTCTCCTGATGTACTACAGACCGGACCCCCAGGGGAGGATGACAAGATGGACAAAAGACAACAGGCGAGATGTTTTTCTTCATAACTAATGCAATACTCAAGATGATGATTCTATTGTCCCATGCTTGGAGGCCGGAACTGTGCGACTTCCTCTGGAAGTCACACAGTTCAATTCTGGAGTGAAGTGGTCAGAAAGTGCTACATGTCCACTGATGAAGCTGACTTGACTTGACACAAAGTGTATTTAGATTTGCTATAGAATGTGGGGGCAGAATGGTCTGCTTCAGGGTGTTTGAATTCCCCCAAATTCTCACACCAACATCTGTAAACCAAGGTCTAGTCAGACTTAGTGGTAATCCTTTCTCACGTTCCTGCCCTAAACCCTTGCACAAGCTTGTGTGTGGTCTCATTTGTGAAATCTGTCAGCTGTTTTGATGAGTCATTCTGTGTTTTTCATGTGTTTTTTAGTGCGTTCTCCCCTTTTTGTCAGTTATTGTTTTTAAGTGGATTCTCTGTAGTTCTTCTATGGGAGTCACATCATTCACTTCAAAACTTCTGCCACTTCTCATTTAGACATAGACAGACTGTAAGCATGATTTACTTCCAAATACATTAGGCCTATATGAAAGATAAAGTAACTCCACGTAGCACAGTGGCATTCCTTAAAACCACTGAACACACATTTACAACATGATTATCCCACATATACCATCAATTGGTCAATTGCCAACAATATAAAATAAAAACATTTGCACATTTTTGGTTAACCTTTTGCCCTCCAAATCAAAATGTTATAAAGCAATAGCTTATCGTGGTCATGATAAGGAATAACCATATTTATTTTACAACCATGCCGGTTGTCATGGTATAAATAACAACGTAGTGAGGTAGGTGAAGGTTATGGACACACACATGTGTGGGTGTGTGTTTCTGCGGGGTCCATTACTCCATTTCCTGCCTGTAATGATGAAGACCACTAACAGCCAAACAGATGGCGGTGTTGGTGGTGGGGGGGGGGAGGGGTTATGTCTTGCTATAAAGATACAAAAAATACAATATTTTGCTCATCTATTATTATTATTAGTAGTAGTAGTCATAGTAATATTATTAGCATTACTAAATGGCCAAGTTCAGTGCCTCGACATTTATTATCTTGCTGACACACCCAGTATGTACTGAAGACAAACCAAAGGCAATACAAGCAGCTTGTATTTTGTGTAGAATTATGGGCCATGTGGCAATGTCAGAGATATACGATTCCATGGCTTGGTGGAAGATGTTTTTGTCCTTCTGGACCAAAATATTGCCTAGCCAACAGCAAAGACACAAAATAGAATTATACAGAATGGTCTATGATTAATATAGCAAACAGGCAGTAGCTGCCTACTTACTGTAGCAGAGACCTTGTGCTAAATCACCAACCTGACTGGAGAATTAGCGTCATCTATTGTTTATCGCGATGAACCAACTCCTAAAACAGTAATGGATGCCTAATTATTTCCCGTTTCTTTTGCCTATTTTTTCAATATAGAAACAAACGGCCACAGCCACACAAAAACTCATTTGGATTTGATAAAAATACTGCATGGGATAGTAGTATATCTATATCCATGTGGCTGGCTGTAGGCCTATACGCACCCTGCGCGCGCGCGTGTGTGTATGCGTGCGTATGTATGTGTGTGTGTGTGTGTGTGTGTGTATGTGAGAGAGAGGGTGGGTGGGGGGTGTGGAAGAGAGAGACTATATCGATCAACCCTTTCTAGTCCCATGTGGCGGAGGACCATGGTAGATTGTCTGCAGTTGAGCAAAAGCAATTGAAACAGAAATTGGAAACGTGAAGTTTGTGAACGCCAAAGAGAAGTGTTGTGTTGGGCAGACATGGTGCAGATGTTTGGAGTCGTGTGGTTGATGCTGATGATTCTTGCCGCCGTTCCCTTGCCGGGAAGCGCGTCTCCCAGCACGCCGGACCAGTACAGCCGGGGGGTGGTGAGTAGTCCCAACTCAACTCTATTTTCCACCAACAAACACCTCAGTGGAGGCAGATCTGAGACACGGAGACTATGGGCGTTGAAATGGCATTTTCTATCTACGATACAAATGTGTTTTCGTTTGGTTTATTTTATTAGTCCTATTTTGCTGTTAAGACAATGCTATATGTTAAGCTATTAGAAATATCGGAAAAATATTCCGTTTGGTAAGTCGTTGCAATTTTGTTTTCTTCGCAAATTATGATTATTTATACTATACATACAGACTATACTATTAGACTATACATGACCTATCCACCGTTAGTGGACTCAAGCTAAATGATATATTAGGCCTACGATATATGTTTTAAAATAAAAGAGTTATGTCATTACGCATACAATAAATCCTTGAAATGTTTGTTTGATGTTGGATTGGGCGTCGTGACAACTGAAACGAGTGTGAGTAAAATCTTGCAGCGACACCCATCCTGTCTGCGGTAGATCTGGCTTTCCGGACAGATTCGTTCGAAAAGTAGCAGGTGGTGTGCTGCTGGCCGCATTACACCACACGAGCATCTGCGACGGAGTCACAAACCGACGCCAAAGATCGAAAAATAATAATAATAATAGACAATTATATCATAAATCAACAATATCTGTAGAAAGCTAAATAAACAAATTAGGAATACCAGTTATCACGTGTTCAACATTAGTTGTTAGTTAGTTCAAGATAGTTCTATATCAGTGACGTGCGGTGAGGTTTATAGCTGGTGAGGCACTGATGTAATCAGAATCAGATTTACAAATATATGCGCTCAGCGCAGATTATTTGCCATTTGATGGGCAGCAGTTTATGGGTTATGTTTCATTTCTGCATTATTTAGAAGGTCCTGGGATCGATTCCCGCCTGGGACATGGTTGGTTCACCCCATGTCTTCAGTGCTGGGATTTCGTGAACGGCCCTTTCTGTGTGGAGTTTCCATGTTCTCCCCGTGCTCCCTGGGGGTCCTCCATATATATACATTGTATATATAACCCCTCTAAAAAAAAAACATGGAAGAAGACCGTCGCCTGACCAGATCGAGGTGGTCCCCGGGCGCTGCACTAGCTGCCCACCGCTCCTGGCCTGACCGCGGAGGAAGATGGCCATGGATGGGTTAAAAGCGGAGGACCAATTTCACGGCGACACCTATGGGGTCGTGTGTGTGTGTGTGTGTGTGTGTGTGTGTGTGGGGTGGGTTGGGAGGGCCGCCGTGCACGGGTGTACAGGCATGGTGTTAACCGCGACAATAAAGTCCCACCCGCCCACAAAATGCACGAGTGCACGGGTGCACGAGACGGAAAAAAAGAGTCGCTGCGGCACTTGACTCGCTTACGCCACCGTATGTCTGGGATCATGAGCCCCCTGTCGTGAGAACTGTTTGCCTCACCTCGGACTTTTTTCTCTGCCGTTTTGAATGCTCAGCAACACACCAGACAAGA
>OMOU01095573.1:6280-18501 GCA_900312585.1 Malacocephalus occidentalis
CCCCGCTTGCACCCCCCCCCACCGCACCCCCCCCCCCCCCCCCACCAGCCTACTAGAGAGCTTGTGGCCAGGGCCACATTTCTCTCCCTGTACAACCCAGCCCGCCACCCACACATACTGCCACTAGTTCCACAATCTGTCGACGGCACAAGATCCGCACCCCGACTTGCCTGCATAATGAGCAGGGCAAGTGAAAATGTGTCTTAATGATCACCCACTGGTCAACCACGTATTTGTCTCAAATCGCGTGGATGGAATCATTTCAAGCTGTATAATCATTCGGTTAGGCTTAATCAAGTAGCCTCCGCATATATTTTCATATTTTCATATATACCTATATTTTAAAACCAATGTAGCCTAATGAAGCTGTCTATTGAATAATATACAGTAGATGTAGACTAATAATCTAGCGTATATCAGTTAATGGTCATCCACCCCTCGAAAAAAACCTTGACATAAATAATATATTCCATATATATATATATATATAAAACGTGATTCGACGTGGGAAAAATCTGAAAAATACCACTTATCACTTATTTTGCAGGTTAGCAAGTTAAGTGGGTCATGTTTCTAGTGAGAGCGCTCACACCAGCGATGTAACTTCCAGCACTTCTCAAAATCTTGTTCCATCCATTATATTAAACACAAAATACGATCTAAAATCTAATCTAGTGTTTGTCTTTCTACTTTGTGGCGCTGCCCGACATGAGGCTCTGTGGTCTGCAACCCGCGTTGGATTGAAGTAAGAGAGTTGAACTCGGACCGAAAGAACTGAAAATCCATCGACTTCCTCTACAAAGCACGATTTCACACTACACAATTTTTGCTGGATTTTCCAGTCATCCCCCTGGTGAGCCTGTTTAATCCCGGATTTCAGGACCTGTGAACCAACATCCATAGCTTTTTTTGGTAAACCAAATGCTAACTACTATACTGTGAGCATTACCTATTTTGTATTTGCAAGGCATGAAGGCATGATTTCTTAAGATTGTGACCTCTTGCAACATGTATAAAATCCACCCGGATCCCACTGGTTAGTCAGGGGTCGCTAGCATCGCATCGCAAAGCATCGCTAGAAGCACTCAGTAAGACTGCGACTGTAGCCAATAGTGCTCCCAGCAGATAGTGCTCCACGGGCGTGGGAGGACGTGAAAAGGTCTGATACCAAACGTCTGTTGGTAATTGCATCTGGGTCTCAGTGCCGTAGCTCTAGGAATCCTTCCCTCACCTTCTTTTAATTTCCCCACCTATCCTCAGCCAACGACGGCATCACTGCACCTCATCTGCCATTACTTAATACTGATGACGCCAAGAGCAACACTTGCAGAACTGTGTGTGTGTGTCAAAAGTTCAGAAATCATTCAATTGGTAAAAAAAAAGAAGAGCTGGATATGTAAAAAATGTCATTGTTATATCAACAAGATAGGTTGCCGCAAGTATGTACTTTTTACTTGTCGCATTTGGTGACATTCCGGTGCATCCAGCATAAGAACAAATTGGATAATGTATGCTTCTATAGATACTGTACAAAGCAGACCAAATTGCTAATTGAACATAATGACTGTTTATCATATCATATTCTGAGTGCATGTGTGACTTCCTGGTAACGTCATCTACTTTACCTTTTGCATGCAAACAACCCGTTTTGGTTCACCCTTACATGCACACACAGCTCTACCACGGATAATCAATGAAGTGTGTTTGTGCATGCACACGCGCGTACATGTGTGGAGCAGGATTAGCTCATCGGCAAGACAAATCTGGAATTGAGTGGATAGCCATCTTTTATAGCTCTTATCAGACTGAAATTACAGAGCAAGGCTTCAGTAAACATTACAAACACTTCCTGATCCCAGATAAGACTTCCTCTCAACCATCCTACCCTTGTTGTCTTTGTTTATTTATTTACGTCCATGACGCAAGACTCCACAATGTAATGGACTTAATTTGTGTTAACTTAGGTTTACTTTGATTTAATGACATACTACCTTGTCGTCACGCCTGTCTACCATGGCACCCCATTTGTAGGCCACTTCACGGTGTTGATGGCCGGCTGTACGGCCTCTTCCAATGAAGACGCCATCGTCCGCTGTGTGGAACTCCTTCTATCCAGACACGCTGATCCCAACATGGGTGACAGGTGAGGTCTCACACTAAACCACACAAAGCCCTCACTCTCCACACTACGCCAGCCTGTTATGCTTTTCCACAGCATGCATGGTATCAGCTCAACTGCTCAACTTTGCTCAACTGTACTCACTTTCAGGAACCAGGTGCTCATTGTGTAATGCAGAGATAGTACCCTCTCAATGTAGCTGGTCATCAGTTTCAAGTGACACCGCTTGAAACTGCCATGACGTCCTCTTTAACGCCAGCACTCACTGGATCGCATTGTCTGCAACCAAAGGGAGGAACATCCGCACCTTCTCATAGGACCACGGTGTGATTTTGTGGGTTGCAGTTTCTCCTGTGATTAATCAGAAAAATTGCGGCTGCTACAGTAGCATGGCAGAGCTTTCACGTCACCTTTTTTCAACTCAACGGAGGTGGTACCAAAAAAGTACCAAGTAGCAACTCTTGCCCAATGGAAAACCAAAAAAAAACGCACCAAGTTAAGTACCATGCAGTGGAAAAGCGCCATGCCAGCTCACTGCTAGGCCAAGCAGAAGCATGTCCCCACCGGGAGACCACTTGGGGAGGCGGCAGTGCATATTTGGGGGACTGCTTCCCATTATGCTTGGTGGCCATGTGGGCAGGTTGTAGATCACAGCAGTATGTTCTGTCTGTATATTTGTGTGTGTGAGACTTGGAATGTCCTGTTATGGCGTGTGCATGTGTACACTGGTATCAGACGAACAGACAAACAAACAGCATTGGAAGCAGGTCACAGTAGGAGTAGCGCATTACTCTGTAGCGCTCCAGCTACTTTTGACTCTTGCCGGCCATGTTGGCATGTCCCAGACAGTTATATGGGACAATTGTATGCAAATGTCTTCCATTTTTTTGTTACAATCTGTTACAATCACCTAAGTGATTGTTTGTTGCGATTTAGTTTGAAGGAATGAAGGAATATCTAACCATTGTCCAATGGCATTACTATTCCTGCTCTGAATCTCCTCTGATTGGTGACTGTACCATGCAAACATGATGAATAATCTAACCACAGTAACTAACAGCGTCCAAACACTCATGAAACAAATCTTCAGACAAGCAAGTCTTAATAACTTAATTTGAGTTGCTGTGATATTGCTTTTCAAAGCTTGTGTGTGTGTGTCTGTTTGACCACTTCAGCATTGGCTGGAAATGTGAGTATTTTATTGAAATAGAGGGGTGAGCCAGTTAGACCTGGAATGGCTTACAATAAGTAAAAGATACACAAGTAGACTTGATCCAAAGATGCCAGTTTCTTGTGCAATCATGTGTTCTCAGGAAAACAAAGGAGTAAACAACACATTAACACACTTCTTTCACAATTGTCAGTGGACCATTATATGCATAACACACGGTCACAACACAAACACAGTCACGGTCGGAGACCACCGGAAATGGAGAGTTTTGTCTACAGACATCATAATGTTTGAAGAATTGTAACAAGATGGTGTGGGGGGAGGAGACCAGGTGAGCGAAGAGTGTAAGAGAGAACACCGGGTGAGGGAGAGAGGAGACAAGTTGAGTAGAGTGGGTGGGAGAGGAGAGGGTGAGGGAGGAGAACTGCGGAGAGTGTGAAAGAGGAGACCAGGTGAGAGCAGAGGTTGAGAGGAGACCAGATGAGGAGAGAGGGTGAGGGAGTAGACCATGTGAGAGGAGAACCGATGCAAAGAAGGCAGTGTGTGGTGGCAGGCTCTCATTCAGCCAGAGCAAAGTGAGACGAGGTAAGAAGTGGTTGCTGCATGCGCAACTGGTCAATCCTCCTCCTCCTCTTCCTCCTGCCTCACTCCATCCCCACTTACGTCTGAATATCAAAGCATCAATTACTAGCAGCTGTGCGTCCCTCCGTCTGACTGTAAACACACATTGTCCACGCTGCAGGCCTGTGTGAGACAGATGTTCTGTTCTCCGCCTTGTGTTAATGTGCTTCACCATTCACTCAGCCTTTTGAGTCCTTGCGTGTTGTGTGTGTGGCTGATGCTCCGGTGTCTAGATTGGTTACGTTCAGAGCAGGGCCAGGCGCTGTCTATTACAATAACACCCACCACCTTGTCTTTGGGAGAATATTTTGGGTCCACACTTGAAATCACCTCATCATCACAGTCTTTCTCGTGCGATCCCACAACACCATATGTTTGTTTGTTTGATCTGGTGTGATCGTTGATCTAATGCATGTTGGAGACATTGCCAAAGTTATCAAACACGCATACAGGGTTTTGTGTGCCCGTGAAATAGGCTACCTGCTCTCAATAACGGAGTGATGAACCACAGATTGTCAAAGGCCACTGATACAAAGGAGTGTGTGGCACAGTAACTAAAAGAAGAGGGGAGTATTAAAGATGTCACTGCAGTTGGTCACCGTTCCTGAGAATGGATTAAAATTACTCAGTTTGTTCTACAGATGTACCTGTTAAATGTGTAACTGTGCTGTCTATTTGCATGATTTAATGTGCTGTCAGTTGAGTATGTATGAGCTGTCAATGATATAACGTTTTGATGGTTACACCACACAATAAAATCCAAACAACCTCATTCTAGGCTCATGACAGAGACCATGCCGTTAACTTGAGTCACGTAAGCTGTTATCGCAGGACAATTGCAGCGTGCATGTAGATGCGTCAATTGTACTCTTACCGTAAATTAGACCTGTACCCTCATCAGTGTGTATTAATGGTGCTTTGAATCTGACCACACACTCACCCATTACAATCCTGGGAACCTGTCAGGTAGGGTTGATTAATAGGCCCACATATTTGCCATCTCTGTGGCTGGCTGGTGGATTCCCACAGAGGTCCCACTCACGGTTACAGGTGATAAATGACTGTGGTGATTTACTAACCGGACACACAAGGAAGCCAGCTCACTGACTCGGACTACAATCCACAAAGTGCCATTCTACAGGAGAGATCATCCTTTCTCCAGCCAGGTTTAAAATGTAACTTTCTTTAGTCAACACCAGCCATAAATGTACAAGGACTGCAGATTCCCTGGAGATGGTTTATCTCTTTAACAGGAAGGACAGACTCTGAAGGGACACATTAGCTTAATTGAGGTCAAACTCCTCTATATTTGGTTGTACAATTAGGCCTAAATATTGTGGTCAGTAAGATATCTTTTTTCCCCAAAAATCAATGTCGGTCCCAAGCATAGTCTTGAGTCAACGTTCACCAAATATGTAAACAAGAGCATGTTTGATGTACACAAATAATAGACCCACAATTAAGGACAGCTTTGGCATAGTCTATTAAACGATACTCTTAACATGAACATTCACTTGTATTAATGTCTTGTGGATTCAATTCAACAATACTATTCATTTTCTGTAATGTAGTCTATTAAACTTGTAGTATTAATATTCTATCATGGAGTCTTATGATACTCTATCAAGATTAAAATGTTCATGCCAGTCTGGTGAAATTGCAAAAAGGTGTATGGTGATCAGTGCAGAAAGTAATCCGGGGTTACAAAAGCAGAAATCTCAGATGCACATGGGGTTAAGGGGACCTGCCAATAACCTTTTAACAGGTCAAGTTTACTTCCGTACCTAGCCGAGCCAATGTTATCTATACAGTACAGTCCTCCATCTTAGGAAGAGTGTAGGAGTCTGGTACAGAAACCACATTAACCTTTTGAAAGTCTGGACAAAACCTGGACATTCCATCTGGTTTGGGAACTAACAGGCATGGAGAACTTCAGGGACTAGAACTGGGACTGGACAATTTATTTTCCACAGGATACTGTACCTCTACATTTGGCAACTCGGTAGGGATGCTGTCGGATAGGCGCAGCATTATTTACATCCATGTCATGCTTTACTACTGAAGTCTGAGTAGGGGTATCATGAAAGAGCACTGGATATTCTGTGATGAACTGTACCATATCAGAGCTTTGCTCTTTGGGCAAGTGGGCAAGGTGGGAATAGCAGACCTGCCTGCTATTACTTCTGAATTTAACAACCTAGAGCAATGTAGTGGTGCATTTCTGAGCACAAGACCATCCTCATCGCCACCTGGTCAGAATTTGACACCACTGACACTGAATCTATATCTGAGACAGGCAAAAACTTTTCTGTGTCAGGCATCGGAGCTCTTGCATGGTACAATTTTAGCATACAATTTTAGCCTCTTTTGTTTTTGAGAGGAGGAAAGCGCTTCTTTGGCAAGAGAGCAAGCCTGAAGTAAGCGCTCTCAAAACTGACTCGCATAGTCCAGCACATTGGACTTGGAGGACAAGTCATCAGATATCAACTGGTCTGGTCTGGTCTGAGAACTTTAAGAGGGCCTCCCACTGTGTGGCCAAAAAACAGTTCAAGTGATTCCTGCACAGCTTCTCTTCAAGCAAATAAGGCAAAAGGCACCCCCTCATCCCATCCCGGGGTCCAAACAGTACTTGCGTAAGACTGATTTAAACGTCTGATGCCAGCATTCCAGCGCCCCCTGCGATTCGGGGTGGTATGCGCTAGAGACCTTGTGCTTAATTGACAGTACTTGCAACACCTGCTTGAATATCCGGGAAAGAAAATGTTTACCTTGATTAGTTTGCAGTGTCTTGGGGAAACCAAAGGTAAAAGCCCTCACCACAGCTTTAGCGGTAATTGCACGGAGGGGAATAGCCTCGGGAAATCTCAGTCGCACACATAATGGTAAGCAGGAATTTATTACCAGTCCGGCGTATTCTCCTATACCTTTTCTGTCGGGCGCTGAGGGGTTTTGACATCGTGAAGTGTGGACGCTACACCAGTGTCGGACAGATTCACCTGCTCACCCCATTTCCGTGACTGTGCTCGGGTAAGCATGCAGGTGGGCAACACATCAGGGGGAGATGGCGGGACTTTGGGCGGAGCGCACCTTTCGGGTTGTTTTAAAACCTCCAGTACAGGTCGCACTGCTATATTGTTCCCCATGATAAAGGCTACACCAGGGACTGGGAAAATGGAGCGCACGGCTACCCTAAAACACCCAGAGGCTAAAATCTGTTTTGCACGTGATGCAATGGAACAGTTACAAAGCCCATTTTGATTCCCTGCACTATCACGTCCGCACCACAGGAGGTTGCATCTAATAAGTGCAGGACATCAGCCAACAGGAAGGATTGTGACGCAAAATCCCAACTGCCTTCTGATCCTTCGCTACACCAGGTAGAGACACAAATCCATGAAATATCAAGGGCTCATAACCAACAATCACTTCTGTCGTGGCTACTGGAGAACTGAGGAGATTCGGAGTCTGCTCTGACAAAACCGGTAGGCTTTGGTGGGCTTGGACTTTTCCTTTTTAATTGGAAACAATCTGCAATGACATGGCCCACTTTATGGCAGTATAAACATTCCCGTTCTTCCTTGGAGTGTACCGGTAGAGATTTCAGGGGTCTCAGTTGTGAGCCAACGGGTGGGGCGGCATCAGCAGGCTTCTCATAACACAAACACTGATGATTGTCTTAAAGCTAGACCACACAGCAATATACACAGTATCAATCATAACCACAACAACAACCACAAAAATACCAAGGGCAAGCACAACACGTGAACTACTATAGGCTAGTATAGTATATGCGAATACAGACCTATATAGCAAGCACACTACCAAAACAATCCATTCTAATATTATTCACACACAATTGCTCAAGATCCTGGATGAGCCCCCAATTATGTTACGGCCCCGAGATGTCTAGAGGTAGGGAGAGTACGTAACATAGGATGAATGCAATAATCAAAGTTCAAAGTTCCTTTATTTGTCAAATGTGCTATATTGACATACAGCACGGATTAAATTACGTGTCTCTCAGGCCCATGGTGCAACAGGTGAAGTAGTGAATTAAATAACACTGTAAACAATATACAATATAAACAGTAAGACAATATAAACAGTAAAGGACAATATAAACAGTGAAGACAGTATAAACAATATAAACAGTATAAACAGTGAAGACAATATCCATCCATTCTCCTCCGCTTATCCGGGGCCGGGTCGCGGAGGCAGCAGGCTAAGCAGGGCTCTCCAGGTGTCCTTCTCCCCAGCAACACTTTCTAGCTCCTCCTGGGGGATCCCGAGGCGTTCCCAGGCCAGATGAGATATATGGGTCTGCCCCGGGGTCTCCTCCCAGTCGGACGTGCCCGGAACACCTCTAATGGGAGGCGCCCGGGGGGCATCCTGGTCAGATGCCCGAACCACCTCAGCTGACTCCTTTCGATGCGAAGGAGCAGCGGCTCTACTCTGAGCTCCCTCCGGATGTCTGAGCTCCTCACCTTATCTCTAAGGCTGAGCCCAGCCACCCTCCGGAGGAACCTCATTTCGACCGCTTGTATCCGCGAAATCCCCCAAATATTCATACTTCAAATATTCCATATTCAAAACATTTAGAATACAGTAACTATCAGTAACTATCTACTACTTGTAAAAAAAATCTTGGATTTGTTTGATTAATCACCTGAACCATTTCTATCTAGGTAAAAGTCAAGGTCATGATGAACTCAGCACCCTCATTCGCCGATGACCCCGGCTATGATGTCATCAAAGTGCGACAAGGGGTGACCACCGTCTTGCGTTGTCGGGTCAAAGGAGACCCTGTCCCGACCGTGACGTGGTTCTCCCCAAACCACCGCATGATCCCTCGGAGCTTGGGCTCCGGCTACTTCTCAGAGCGGGTAGTGGTGGTCTCCGACGGGACATTGGAGGTCCGGGCGGCTCAGCCCGGCGATGCCGGAAATTACACCTGCCGAGCTCGCAACACGGCTGGGGAGCGAAGCAGGGTGGTGGGCCTGGAGGTGGAGGCCTCCCACTACTATGGACCAAACAGCCGGGTCACGAACCCACACGGCGGCGGTAGCAATATAAATCCCGCTGGCAGTGTGGGCGACATGAAGCAGAGCGGGGACTTCCATCAGTATAGACCCACCAATGGCGCTACTAGCAGGTTCACTAGCAACAGTGGTGATGCTAGTAGCGGCCATTCTAATAGTAGAGTCCACAGTCCGATGAATGGATTTACAGCACGACTTGGCCACAGTGATACCAGTGTGGGGGTAAGTGGGGGTAACAATATAGCAATCAAACAAGAGAACACTGGAACACGGCGAAACCAAGGGTATATTTTAGCTAGTAGCAGTCCGGTTTCTATTGCAAAGGTTAATGATGGCTGGGTGGTCCGAAACAGTAATAACGAGGTCGCAAACGGTAGGATTGTCAATAACGCAAGTTCGGACAAGGTGAACGTGCAGACGAGCGATGTTACGAGTAGCGCATCCGACACCGGAACAGGTCGAGCTAACGTCTTGAGCAGGAGCCTAGGAATTAGCGGCGGTGCGTTTAACAGCCGCAACGCCACACACACCGCGGTGAGCGTTGTTACCTCCGTTAAGCACAGAGCAGTCCAGGGACAGGATGTCATCTTGCCCTGCCCCTCCCACGGTTATCCGCCCCCCCGGTTGTACTGGCTCCTACCCGGGAACGCCATTGTCCCGGCGCCCTACTACGGAAGCCGGCTGACCGTGCACCGCAACGGCTCCCTGGAGGTTCGCGGCGTGCGGCCCGCCGATGGCGGAACGCTGATCTGTGTGGTGCAGGGCGAGAGCGGGGAGGCCAGGATACGGGTGGAGCTGTCTGTCTCCAGTACAGGGGGGGCGGCCGTGGAGAGACCTGCGTCCCCTCGCTCCGGAGACCCCCGCGTCTCGCCGGGGGGATGGGCTCGCTCCTTTAACCCTGCGCCAAGGATCCCCACCGATTCCCCGCCGATTCCCCAGGGAGGTCCGCTTTCACCCCCTCCTCTCCCTCGGGCTGCTGATCCAGCACCGTTGCCAGCAGCGGTGAGAGATGAACCGAAGCCCGCTGTGAGCACCAGAACAGGCGCCTTGGTGAGCATCATTAATGGGGAGAACCTGCGGCTGTCCTGCCATGCCCCTCGCAGCCCCGGTGGCCCCCAGGCCTCCTTCTCCTGGACCCTGCCCAGGGGCGAGGTGCTGTCCAACGGTCAGAGCTCCGACTCCGGACGGTACGCCGTGCTGCACGACGGAACGCTTCACGTTCAACAGGTGACTGTTTTCGACCGCGGGAGCTACGTGTGCCGATCCACTGTTGCCGGCTCGGCCACCGCGTCGGTCATCACGGTGCCCGTGATCGTGATCGCCTATCCCCCGCGCATCACCAAGGGGGCTTCGCCTGTCACGTACACCCGTCCCGGCGTCGCCGTAGAGCTGCCCTGTCTCACCATAGCCACTCCCCGGGCCACGGTCACCTGGGAAACGCCGGACCTGACGCAGCTGAGGGTGACGGGGCAGGCCCGTATCTATGGGAACCGGTACCTGAGTGCCCACGGCTCCCTGGTCATTCAGAACCCCACCAGCCGGGACACAGGCTTTTACAGGTGCACGGCCAAGAATGTGATTGGAGCCGACTCCAAGGCGACGTACCTGCATGTGGTGTAACGTGGTGCCGTCATGCACGCACGTTTCAGGAGGACACTTGGAGTGCAACATGGACACACACACACACACACACACAGAATATATGAAGCCATCAACACAAATACATGACGCCTTCAGAACGGGGAAGCACAAGCACATCTGCTCACAGAGAGAGAGAGAGAGAGAGAGAGAGAGAGAGAGAGAGAGACATGGAGACTAATCTCCTCTTTTCTTCCCAGCAGACTCCTTTATCCCCTGAACAAGAGCCATCTCTTCTGCCCAAATGAACTGCAAAACCCAGAGCAGAACATGCTGTTAAACCACCCTAAATTACTGATGTACTATTAATATATATTCTGTATGTCTTTTGTTAATATTTGGCTTTTTTAAAAATGTTTTAATCTGTCCATTTTTTTTTATCGGTTTTGTATGAGTTGCTAGATGTGAGCTGTCCGCGCCTGTCTCAGGTAACTCACGAAGAGGCTATTCGTGGAGACGTTTTCATTTTGTACTTTTCGACAGGGAGACGACGATCCGGACGCATATCCGAGGGTTTCATGTGAGTTGGGTTCGTCTGTGCTCTGCTGTGCCGTACATCTGCCTGTTGTCCGGGCCTACACGCTGTGTACCTTTACAGGCCAGTAACGCGTTAGAACCGAACGCCCCGGAGGACTTTTGTCTTTGGCGTGATGCCACTGGCCCGCCAAGTGGCCAGCAGGAGCAGTTATTTGGTTTCCTGAGGTTGACGATTGAGTTCTGTTGCAATAAATGCACATTTACTCGCAGAAAAATCTGCACTGATGCCATTTTTTTGTTTTGGCATAGCAGTCCAATTCATCTCCCGTGTCTTGTTTTCTATGTTTTCAGTGTGTTTTCAGTGTTCCCTCCTGCTTCTGCTTATTGATTTAGCAGGGTAGGGTTCATCACATTATACCCAATGGAAAAGCAGCACAGTCCTACAGACACAGACACACGTATTAATAGGTCACACATATTAATAGGTCAGTCATGACAAATTATGAGGCTAACGTTGCTAATCCTTTACAAATAATATTCATTCTGTTTCCAAGACAACCAATAATGCTATTTTATCAGTGTAGACAAGATGTTAGCGTAATGACGTGTCAAAACACCTTTCTACAGCGTAACGCAGAGATCCTCCTGTGGCCCAGTTCTCAGAGTTACTTTGAACCCCATGTGTGCTCCGTTCTCTAATTATTTCACATTGCAGTGCGGTGCAGAAACCCTGGTGTCAGACCTCCCTCTGTCTCTCTATATATAGAGAGCTGGCTGTGGCTGTTCCCATCACGCCAGCACATAGTTCACACTCTCTTATGCTCACACACACACACACACACACATGCACACACACACAAACACACATGCACACACACGCACGCACGCACACACACACACACACACACACACACACACACACACACACACACAGCCACACGCACACACACACACACACACACACACACACACACACATACAAACACACACAAACACACAAACAGACACACACACACTCACACGCTCACACACACACACACACACACACACACACACACACACACACACATACACACACACACACACACAGCGCCTCCACCCTTTGAAGACTTTATATTTATCCTGATTATTTTGATATGGAAGCCGGCTAAATATG